>CM040245.1:47519778-47566855 GCA_022545495.1 Chrysanthemum lavandulifolium
TTTAATTACTTTTTAGTATATATTTGTTCTACTAAAACCTAAAAATAAAACCACAGTCATACCATCCATCGGACGGGTTTTGCCACTAGTATATATATATATTGTTCATATTTATTTATTTGTTCATATATACTTTTAGCATCGAGTCATGAAAGAACACATTGATTTTGGGATATATACGAAATTTAAAGTTTGAGAATGATATTCATGTAATTACAAAAGTTTTAGAAGAATATTGACATATTTACAAAATTAATAAGGACAATGATGTAATATTGAAAGTTAGTAAAAATATAAATGTAATTGCTCCTTGAAATAATAGTTGTTTTGTAATTGTAGGGTTAATGATTGTTTTGTAATTGTAGGGCTAATGCCAATTTCTAATCCAAAAGAATAAAACATACAAGTATTTTGAGAAGCCTACAAGTAGGGTGGCAATTCGAATCAAGTTCGGGTTGTCGGGGTCAAGGGTCGGAAAATCCCAACCCAAACTCGACCCATTTAAATCATCGTCGGATATGTCAACCCTAACTGTTTAGACATAACTCGAACCTAACCCATTTAACCCAGATATATACTTGGGTTGGCGGGTTAAATAGGTTACACGGTTAATATGTTAAATGGGTTGAATCGGTTCAACGGGTTACAGGTCGACCATTTTAACCCTTTTATATACAAAAGTTGGCACATTACATTTAGTTAAAACACGTTAAAACAAGTTATTGGGTCGACCTCGCTTAACACATTTAACCCGCATAATAAAATATAAATAATTTTGAGTTTATGAAAAAATCTTAACGGGTTGGCGGTCGACCCTTATTTTATTCTCAACCCAAACTCCGACTGCTTAATAAACGAGTTAGATAGGTCGACCCAAACCCCTAACCGAAATTTATTTAGCACAACCCGAACCTCGTTAACTCGTGTCGGTTTGCCGTGCTCTGCTCGGGTTCCCGTCGAAATTGCCACCCCTACCTACAAGCTCAATGTACAACAATAATTTGAACTTAACAAGTTAAATTTTTAGTTAAAAAATGCATTGAACTAATTATGATAAAGCTCAAATTTGTGTAGTTTCAATGTTCACAAATCTCTATGATATATAAAAAGGAAGCCCTTTTTACTAAAATTAAAAAATAAAATGTTAGGAATTACGATTTGATGATTACAAAACCTACAAGCGTAAATGAAGAAAAGAAGAAACAATGAGGGCCTAATATGTAATAGTTAGTTTTACTAGTAAGTGGGTTTGTAACCTCCTCATTATATAAAGAGGGTTAGTCTCTAGGTTACAAATCATCCATTCATAGTAGACTTCTCCAATGAGAGTCTAGCAAATGCATAGAGTTTGTAATAGTAGTAATAGTAGTAATTTATATTTTATGAATAAAGGAAGCCTTATTAGTGATATTGATTATGTTCTTATAACTCCGCGATGCTTCAATCAATCAATGTTACTCATACCCTAGTTGAGTCCGGATCTTGGATTCGCACTGGTATCGAGCCTCGTGCCTCGATCTAGGGTTTATAAGGTTTTCCTCTAATTAGGGTTTATACCCTAATTCATCTATAGCAACAAATTTGAAAAGAAAAAGAGGCAGCAGGCGAAAAGGGGTTGTTATGGAAGAAGAGCAGATTGATAATGGTATGGCATTCACTCAACAAAGTTACCTCATACCTATTAATGGCTGTCATCTATTATTCGGTTTCATTAGTGTTTATCGTTTATGATCAATTTCAATCTCAATGATTCGATTGGATACTTTGGCAATCATGTGGTCAAACTGTTGTATATAATTGGACGGTGGATCATCATTAATTGGGTCGGTGACCTCATGAAAATTGGTATTCTGGTATACATGTTTGCCACTAATTATATTATTTAATTTGGTACTGATCTCACGTATAAGGCACAACAGATTCATAATACGGGTATGATGGTATGTGGGGCCTTGGTGTGTACTGCTGGTCTCTTGTACATGTGGTTGATTGGCTATCATGGTTCATTGCGTGGTAATTGGTTCCATTTATTCTGATGGATGTGGCTCTAATGAATCATGTGGGGCCGATATATGTTATCTTTGGTCACATCAAGAGTTTTTACTGGTCAACTCGTACTGATATTGATTGTAATTAATAGTCTTTTGTGACTTGAAATATTAAATTTATTGATTCATGACAACAGCTGGTACAGTTCGATTCAACTGGTACTTGAACAAAGATTGATTTTGCTCGAAGATTGTTTATACTGGCAACGTGGGAACTTAATTCTGGTCGTCTAAATTTTATGCTGTTCATGATCGGTTGTTGTACATGTTTATTCTGGTCTTGAAAGTTAGTGCTGGTTGTTATGCTAGTTCATTATGGTCTTCTAAAGTTTTACTTGTCTTGGTGAGTTGAATCTTTATCCAACGATGAACCATAGTAATTGACATATTTTCGGCTTGATTTGGTGTTCCTAATGGTCGTGCATTTTGATTCGATCACGGTTCCTATTGTTGGGAGTTTCACCGTTGGTTCCTCCTATCGGCCCCTACCGCTTGGTTCCTCCCGGTCTGCTCCTCCCGTTGATCCGGTGTTCCTACCGATCCGCTGTGATGCGTGTATTATCATATCTCAAAGTAAGTGACACTTTGGAGATAACTTGTTCGTACATTAATGATATGACAAAGACTTGATGAATCTAGTGAAAGGTGAGATCTACAAATTAAAGGTGCTTAATGCTCGCTATTGCTATCACTTTAAGGAGTTACGTTGTAGTGCTCGGTGTTAGTTAATGGCGAGATCTACAACCAAGGTGCTTAATGCTCACATTTGCCAACACATTAAGGAGTTACGCTAGAGTGCTCGAAGTCTCATATTAGTTGAGGGTTTATCAAGCGTGAAGTCACATGAATAGTACAAGATATAAGACGCACGCTGGTGTTCCTACCGTTCTCCGCTCATACCGGCACGCTATTTTGATTATGTCACTTGAGTTGATTTTTCCGCCGCCGCGCTTAATACTGCATTTGAGTGTAAAAAAATGTCGTTCCCGCCGCTGGGTTCCTCCTCGGCTGGTTCCTCGCTTGTTATTCTAGGTCCGACGACGCCTTGAATCTTGGACGATGTAATGCTTATGGCTTGGTTACTTTTATTGAATTGGTTCGGTGTTTACATGTGGTTTAGTACATAACATAATAGCGTGTTTTGGTCCGAGACCACACATTATTATAATATATTTGATCCGAGATGGATCAATGGTCGATTATGGTGAGGTAGGTCAGTGACCAACGGTGATCCATAACTTAGGTGTAATAAATATGTCTTGTTCGCACTAAATCGATACCTTCTATTTCAAGCCAATTAAAGTCGAGAATCAAGAGATGGTTAGTATAATTTTGGGGGAAGCTTATTGTTTATATACTACCATCTACATGCATCACTCGAGGGAAGCGCTTACGAGTTGCACAAGACCCTATTATGATTTGATGATTACAAAAGGGAAGAATATTCATGATGTGTAGCTTATTATTGTGATGACATGTTTTAGCATTGTTTCTTCATGCATTATTTTTTGTAATATCAAATAGGTAAGATTGTTAGGAATTACAGATTTGATGATTACAAAATAAGGATTTAAAACGCATACTTTTAAGGGATCATTTAAGCCCTTAATCGACCACTTTATATTCGCGCATCGCTTAATTTCGCTTCTTTTTCACTTTTAGGTCTCTTGAAGCAAAATGCCGGAATGATGCATTTTAGACGAAAAGGAGGAATATATGAAGAAAATGGCTAAGCCGTGATCAAGACACTTAAATTGGTTGAACAACACCAGGCGTCCCAAACAGAGGTGACGCCATCCCTATTTGTGACGACTCAGAGCGAATTTGTTATTTTGCACTGACCGCCAGCTTGAAGAGTAAGTGGCGTCACAAGACTTTTTTCTCATCGACCTAGATCCGATTCGACTGCACATCACAGCTTGAAGATCGGACGGCCACAACCACAACGTGACGCCGCCCCGTGATGACTTGGCCAAGACGAAACCCTAATGACGGTCGAGACATCGGTCAGGATGTTGTAAAATTATATAATCGAATTTTCAATCTTTAGGGAGGTAGACTTGTGGAGTAAAAACCTAAAAAGATTGTAGTCCGTTTTGGACAGTATTTTAGGGTTCTAATATCCTATTTTACATCGAGATAAGTTATTTATTCCCTTGATTTCATTATGTCTTCGACTGAATGTGTGTATGCTTGCATGTTTAACATGTCCGGCTAATTTACTTGTGTATTTGCTTAGATCTATGAAACTTAGTTATTGAATATATTGATTGATTGTCTCTTATCTTAATTGTAATTGGCTTAGGAATGCTTAAAGCCATCGTTGTATTTTTAATGCTTGATTAATCTTTGTGAACATTAGTTTATAATTACTAGTGGAATTGTAGGCTAAACATCCAAAGAAAACCTTAGTGTTAAGTTTATAAATCCTAGAGATTTCGTAGTCATTAACCTTAAGGTAGCTTCAAAGAGTTAGGGATAAAAGCACACCCTGCGACCTTAGAAAACACAACGTGTTAAGAATACGGACGTGACAATTCAACCACCAATAAAAGATAACTAGGGAGTAATAGTATCTAGGTAGACACATCTTTAATCATCATACGAGCACACTTCAAAAAGACATAAACTACCCACAGTTTAGATAATTAGATAGTAGATTAATCGGTAGAAGTACCAAACCCCCAAATCCAAACCCCGAGATTTTACCCTTAGCTTTATAAAAAATTATAAAAAGATAAAAAAAAAATATATTCCTCAACCTCAACCTTAGCATAGTAACTTCTCACTAGCAATCCTATTCCCCTAGAGAACGAAATCAAAACCCGAGGCTTACCCAATACTACACTACAACGATTAGGTTCACTGCCTAGGGTGTTGAAAAACTTGCTCGACGAAAAGGAAGTTTCCTTTGACCCCGAACGCGCCTTGTATGCGCATCAAGTTTTTGGCACCGCTGCCGAGGAATAAAATAGCTAGTTAGATTTTCATCTCGTTTAGGTTCCCATGCTTGATTCCTATCAAGTAAGATTTTTTCTCATTTTTTAGCATCCTCATTGTCTATCCCCCTTCTTCGTGACCTTTGTTCGTAACCCCATCACTTTTCATCATGGAAGGTGATAACCCGCCACCACTCATCGATCCACCAATCAATGACCCGCCAAGAGCCCGTACTCTTGGTGATTACTCTAGACCAAGCCACCGAGGCTATAGGAACACCATTGAGCTCCCCGATCAAGCTCAAACTACGGCCATGCAATCCGACACCATCTGGTTGGTGCAAAACATATGTGCATTCCATGGACTTCGTTCCGAAGATCCTAATTAGCATCTTAAGGATTTCCTTAAAATCGTCGATTCCATCGACCTTGATGCTACTACTCGGGAGACCACGCGCTTGCGTCTATTCCAATTCTCTCTACGTGACCAAGCTAGTAATTGGCTTGAGCGACTTCCCGCCGACTCCATCTCAAGTTGGGATGATTTCACTACTCGTTTCCTTGCCTAATTTTTCCCACCGGGGAGAACTACTAAGCTTATGAATGAAATATTAATGTTCCAACAACGTCAAGGTGAATCTCTCTACGAGGCATGGACTCGATTCAAGGACTTGCACCATAAAGTCCCTCATCACGGCATTGATCTTTGGCTTCAAGTCCAAATCTTTTACGATCATGTCAATTTCCCAACTAAGCAATCCATCACCAAGCGGCGGTGGTAAGCTTAGTGATCTCACCGCTGAAGAATCGTAAAGGTACAATAGAGGACCTTGCTCTATGACAACGAAGTTGGAATGACCCCGATGAGTTGCCCAAAACCGTAAAGGCAATCTCTCATTCCTATTGACTCACAAAATTCGATCGTAGGATGGTCGAGCTTGAAGATCAAGTCAATTCCTAATGAGCTTTACGAAAATCCTAAGTCTTCACATCAGTGAACAAAATCACTCCACACTTGTGAGTTATGTAGTGGTCCCCACGACACTCGTGATTGCACAAGACTCCCGAACAAGCTTTTAGGATCGTGCCTCCACGCTACCGATGGAGCGGGAGAAGTGGTACACTTTCAAGCCCGAACAAAACAACTTAGAAACTCCTACTACCCTCATGGAGGAATCACCCTAACTTTAAGTGGAGCCAAAACTCAAACCCACCCCAAAGCTCACCTAGTCCACCCAATAGGTTCAACCCTCCAAATACCAGGAATTAGTCTTGAGGCAATTGTGTCTAGATTCATGTCATCTCAAGTAACTCGATTGACTAAGCTTGAAGCCGATTTCAAACAATGACAAGGCGAGATGACAAACAAGCTCGACGCCCTCTTAAAAGCCTTCAATGACCGGGAAATTGGAGCACTACCAAGTGACACTATAAAGAACCCAAAAGTGAATTCGATTTCATCGAATTCATGTTCTTGCTCGCCTTGGTAGAATGCATATCCATGCCCTTCATACCTGAAAGTTCATCCGGTTAACGCCATCAACACGGGTTCCAAGCGATCCCTCATGAACTACCAAGGACACAAACCATTGGTCCAACCAACACTTGAGAAACCGTCAACCAATAACCCAAACCTAATCTAGAGGAGGAGTACAAGGAACTCCACCAAGAAAAACCGGTTCATGAAGTCTTGGCTCATGCGCCTTATTACAATGCTTTAAAAGAAAAATATGAGCAAGAACTAAAGCTAGAAGAACGTGGGTCCGCATTCATGCAAAATAACTTACCTAAGAAGTTAGATGATCCCGGGCTATTCATTCTTCCGTGTAGGCTTGGAAACTCCAAACCTTTCGACACTTTAGCCGACTTAGGATCAAGTATCAATCTTCTTGCGTTGTCCCTTCATAGAAGCCTTAACCTAGGTAAGATAGAGCCAACGAAAACCATCTTAGGTCTAGCGGACGGTAGTATTGCATATCCGGTAGGGATAATAAAAGACATGGTAGTACATGTAGGTGAATTGAATCTTTTAGAGAATTTCCATGTGCTAGACATGAACAAAGACCCGACATGACCATTGTTAGTAGGAAGAGGATTATAAGCCACCGCTAGTGCCATAATTGATTGTAAGATGTCTAAGATAGTAGTAGGAGAAGGGAATGCTAGGTCGGTTTATGATGTCAAGAAGCATATCTACTACAAAGAGGAAGAAATTCCCTACGAGATCATGTTAGATAGAACACCATCTAGATATGCACCTTGGATTAATAAAGATTTTATAGGTCCCCAACGACCTTTCTATCTAGAAGAGGCCTTTGTTAGTAATTCAACTTTCCATGAACTAGAATTGGCTAGGGACATAGAAGTGAACTCGTTCGAGGATGCCTTCGTGTTTAGGAAGATGACCGAGTTCCTAGGAAGCTTGCCCGTCAATCTTGTCATGAATAAGTGGAAATTTGAGAGTGAGAAACTAAGCATAAGTGGAATTAGGATCGACCACCTAGTGATGGTAATGGAGAATGACACATTAGGATGACAATCTATGACCCCAATGGAGAAGTTTGAAATGGCAATCGAACTAAAGCGCACCACTAGGAACTTAAAAGATAAGTTTGATCCCTATGACATTCTTGAGGATAAGCTTACTTACATAGGTGCGTGAGGAGCACGACTCGAGTCTAGCTAAAGACTCATAAATAAAGAAAAGCGCTCGTGGGAGGAAACCGATGCTTAATTGTTTGCTTGTTTGTGTGTCATATATATTTTCATTAATTGTTTATTCTCATGTTTGAATTTGTGAAAATGTTTTATTTTGTCTTTAACATCGTCTTACTTACATATAAGGTATTTTACAAAAGGATAAGTATAGGGAAGATTACACACGTTTTAAAGAAGGTGAACATGAGAACTACGATTATTGAAAAGATATATATGTGTGTTTGTTAGAGTCAAAAGCTTCTGATCGAGTCATAATAGATGTTTTGCGTGAATTTTCCATTTTAAAGGTGTAATTTTCCGAAATTTTTCGGAAAACGCAAGACCAGCTTTGTCGGGATAACCTTACGACGTCGGAGGACCGAAACAACTTATCTAACTTTCTCTCATTTTACGTACTACTTATAAATTTTGGAATTTCTCGGTCTTAATTTTCGAGAAAATCGCAAACATCCATTCCACAAGCATTATATCCTAGTTTAGTAGAGTCATATATAATTTTACCACCGATTTTTATGTGAAGGTTTCATCAATTTTCTAAAAGTGTGCGGGCTTTATTTATCGAAGAAGAAACATAAGATTGGATGGAGCTTTTCACGCATACATTCTTCTTGGAAAGAATTTAACCACTACTTCACACAAATCCTACCGAGCTAATCGGGAGTATTAGTTTCTTCTCTTTAATTACCTTCCATTATCATAACTTTGATACTTTCGGGTAACATTAGGGACAATGTTCGGTTTAAGTGTAGGGAGGAGAATAAACGGAACTTTGTGTAATAAACCATGAGAAATATCGGTTAGGGTAATTTTAGCACCAAATTTAAAATTTTCATGACTTGTCTGAGTGGGTCTTCATTCTTAATAAAGCGTCTCATGGATAGGAGTTATATGACTAGCACAAAACCCTTTACCACTTAAATTCCACCCAAAATGTGAGGTTCGCCCTTAGATCTATAGGAATTAAAGCATTCATCTTTAATGCTTGAGAGTGTACCGGTAGTATAATAGATTCTAGAACTTGTTTTGTGATGCTTCCCAAGATCGCTAGTGAGACTACACTTGTGTAGTTAGGAATAACTAAATGATAAGAGGCATTAGGATAACCATTGTTTAATACCCATTATAATTACTTCTTCCACATTGGTTGAGTAATTCCCCCACCCTTGCGCTTGTACTCATCTTTAGTACACGATACCCCTAGATAACCCCTTAGAGCCTATCCTTTTCGCGGTTCTCGTGATGTTTCAGTTTTCCAGAATATCAATGAAGAACATTGTTTACAATCCACCCCCAAATGTACACCCAAATCGCCTTAGCCTACCTTGTATGCACTCACTTTTAGTGCATTATTGTTATCATTCTAAACCCTTAGTTCAATTATCTAGTTACTTGCATGGTTGCTAAGTCGAGTCATATCTTTTGTACACAATTTTGGGATGATTGGGACTCATGGGTAAAGTTAAATTTTATGGAGTGATGGGAATGAACGTTAAATTTAAATTCCCTTTATTTACGTAATAATGTACTCTACGTGTTTTGATCTTTTCAATTCGGGTCAAATTAGTGTTAGAATAATAAAAACTCAAGTGTAGGGATGTGCCTATAAATCCCTTATATTTTGATGTTATCGTAGAGGATGGTAGAGTTAAAGTGTATGGAAAAAAAATGAAAAAAACATACGGGCTACCATCCTACATCTATCTTTACATTTATGTTTGTTTGTTTCAAGTTATCTAGAGTTTAGAGTCGAGTCTTGGCTTAGCATACATTCTTCTCATGCTTGTAACATAAAGATTTTGACTTGCCACCACTAAATCGCCTATCCAACCAAACCCTTTGTTTCCTAATCCTTAAGCTAACGTTACAACCCTTTAAAAGACCTCTTAGATAGTTGTTCCTAGGTGCTTACGCCAAAGCGGTGGAGGTTTGATATAGTCTCAAGCCTATGGTAATCTATATCTATGACCGGTTAATGAGTGTTTATCTTCCATTTCCATTTGATATATTTCATATACACCGAGAGATGAGAGTATCCAAACACCACTTGTGAGGTGCTAGTATATAATTTCCATGCTTGTTATGACTATTGCGGGGCTTATACTTGTTATGAATTATGTTAAACCATTGCTTTATGCCCTCTAACGTATAAATTGATTAGCTAAAAGCACATTTTCTTGAGGACAAACAAATACCAAGTGTAGGGATATTTGATAAGGATTTAAAACGTACATTTTTAAGGGGTCATTTAAGCCCTTAATCGACCACTTTTATATCCGTTACTGCTTAATTTCATTCCTTTTCCTTTTTTAGGTCTCTTGGAAGCAAAATGTTGGAATGATGCATTTTTGGACGAAAATGAGGGAATATGTGAAGAAAATGGCTAAGTCAAGATAAAGACACTCAAACCTGATTGGAACAACACGTGACGTCCCAAGCGAGTGACGCCGTCCTTATATTTGTGACGACTCGGGCGAATTTGCTTATTTTTGCACGTGGCGTCGCTTTGAAGAGTAAGGCGTCACAAAGACTTTTCTTCTCGGCGGCCTAGATCCGATTCGAGACGACGTCACGCTTGAAGATCGACGGTGTCACAACCACAACGTGACGCCGTCCCAGTGATGACTTGGCCAAGACGAAACCCTAATGACGGCATATCAGACGGCGTCCCACCTATAAGGCGATGCCGTCGCAGTTGTAAAATTATATATAGAAATCGAATTTTTAGTATTTAGGGAGGTAGACTTGTGGAGTAAAAACCTAAAACGATTGTACTCCATTTTAGACAGTATTTTAGGGTTCTAATACCCTATTTTACATCGAGATAAGTTATTTATTCCCTTGATTTCATTATGTCTTCGATTGAATGTGTGTATGCTTGCATGTTTAACATGTCCGACTAATTTACTTGTGTGTTTGCTTAGATCTATGAAACATAGTTATTGAATATTGATTGGTTGTCTCTTATCTTAATTGTAATTGGCTTAGGAGTGCTTAAAGCCATCGTTGTGTTTTTAATGCTTGATTAATCTTTGTGAACATTAGTTTATAATTACTAGTGGAATTGTAGGCTAAACATCCAAAGAAAACCTTAGTGTTAAGTTTAGGAATCCTAGAGATTTCGTAGTCATTAACCTTAAGGTAGCTTCAAAGAGTTAGGGATAAAAGCACACCTATGACCTTAGAAAACACAAGCGTTAAGAATACGGACGTGAAAATTCAACCACCAATAAAAGATAACTAGGGAGTAATAGTATCTAGGGTAGACACATCTTTAATCATCATACGAGCACACTTCAAAAGACATAAACGCACATAGTTTAGATAATTAGATAGTAGAGTAATCGGTGAAGTACCAAACCCCAAATCCAAAACCCAGATTTTACGCTTAGCTTTATAAAAAAATATAAAAGATAAAAATAATCTTCCTCAACCTCAACCTTAACCTTAGCGTAGTAACTCTCACTAGCATTCTTATTCCCCTGAGAACGATATCAATACCCGAGGCTTACCCAATACTACACTACAACGATTAGGTTCGCTTGCTGGGGTGTTGAAAAACTTGCTCGACGAAAGGAAGTTTCCTTTGACCCTCGACGCACCTTGTACGCGCCGCATCAAGTTTTTGCGCCACGCTAGTGGAATAGAATAGCTAGTTAGATGTTGGGAATTGCGATTTGATGATTACAAAACCACGAGCAAGAATAAAGAAAGAAGAAACAATGAGGGCCTAATATGTAATAGTTAGCTTAGATTTTCTAGTAAGCTAAGATTAGGGTTTTGTAACCTCCTATAGTATATAAAGAGGGTAGGTGTCTAGGTTACAAGGGATCCTTTTCATTTCATTTCATAGTATTCATCTCTAATGAGAGTCTAGACCTACGATTATAGCGTGTGTACATTAGTAATAGTTGTAGTAGTTTTATTTTCAATAAAGAAAACCTTATTAGTGACGTTGATTGTTTTATCTTTATTCCACTGCGTGCATCATTCAATCAATCAATATTGCTTATACCCTAGTTGAGTCCGGGTCTTGGTTTTACATTGGTATCGAGCCTCGTGGCTCTCGATCCGGGTTTATAAATTTTTCTCTAATTAGGGTTTATACCTAATTCTTCTATAGCAGAGATGAAAAAAAAAGGGCAGATATGGAAATTGATTCAAGAAGATGGGAAATGGTTACTACGATCACATAGCTACCGCTTACCACAGATGCATAAGGTACAATATCTTCGTCCCATAAATCGATCGCTCATTTGATCATTCGTTATCAAATCTTAATCTCGTATCACCACATTTATTGATCGGACGGTGACCTCATACTTCACGCCTTGATATAATTTTGATTGGTCCACCGTGTATATGATCTCACGTGATAATTAGTCCTAGTTATATTGATTTGCTATGATGCGGTGCGGTACATGATTATTCAGTTGGAATCGTCTTTGATTTGCTCATCCAATATCGATTTTGTATTCTAATTGGGCGTCACGTGATTTGGGGCTAGTTTTAATGGACTGTGATTTGATCTTAAACGAATATGGGTCTCTTTGACTTTTCTCACATGATGTTGGACTCATTTCCTTTTATTTTGATTGGTCATGATCGATGGTATTTTCAAATGTGGTAATTGAGTGCGATGCTCGCAAGATATAGTCAATTGATGACTATATTGGTTGCACTCTTGGTCTCCTCTCATATTGTTCCCACCGATTATAATATTTTGCTCACGGGTACACCAATGACAACATCTAAGGTAGGGCCAAATAGATGATCTCCCATGATTAGTATTGATTTTAATTTCATTTTTTAAGTTATCTCGTGGCCAATCAGTTTTATTCTTGTGGATTCTCGATTGTATATCTACTGATTGAGCAGACTAGGGCACTACAGTATGCATGATTAAAACTGGAGTGTGGGAACTTAATTTCAGTCGTCTATAATTTATGCTGCTCATGATTGATTATTGTACTTGGTTATTCTAATCTTGATAGTTTGTGTTGGTCTTTTAATGTTTTACTAGTCTTCGTGAGTTAAATTTTTATTCAATTATGAACCCTAGTAATTAAATTATTTTCGACTTGATTTGATGTTCCTACTGGTTGCATATTCGGATTTGCTTTGGTTCCTACTGTGGTTCCAACGATCTGTTCCTCTCCGTGGTTCCCATCGGGTTGGTTCCTCGCTGGTAGCTTCGAGTTCTCGCCGTAGCTTGGTTCTATGGTAGTATTGGTTTCACCGATGGTTTCTTGGTTGTTACGGGTTCCTACTAGTTGATCAGGTGTGTTTCTTATCATCTCAAAGTGCGTGATGAACACTTTTGAGATAACTTGTTTGTACTTTAATGGTGTGACAAAGACTTGATAAATCTAGCGAAGGGGTGAGATCTACAGACTAAAGGTACTTAATGCGCACATTTGCTAACACTTTAAGGAGTTACGTTGTAGTGCTCAGTGTTAGTGAAGGGCTGTGATTTACTGATTGAAGGTTCTTAATGCTCACATTTGCTATCACTTTAAGGAGTCACGCTATTGTACTCAGTGTCTCATATTACTTGAGGGTTTATCAAGATTTGGAGTTACATGGATAGTTCAAGATATAAGACGCCTACGTTGATGTTTCTACTGGTTCTCCATTCCTACTGGTATACTATTGGATTCTGCTGCTGCTTTGATTTTTCTGCTGTTGCGCTTTATTTCTTTGCTTTGTTAGTAAAACAAAAAAAGGTTCCTACGGTGCTTTTCATAGCTTTGATTCAAGATTCTAGGCTCAAAGACGCCTTGGATCTTAGGCGATATGATGCTTATGGCTTGGGTACTTTCATTCATTTGGTTTGGTGTTTATAAGTCGTTTAGAACATAACATAATGATGTGGTGCGATGGCTAGGACCAAACACATTATTATATTTTGATTTGGTCCGGGAGGATCAATGGCGGTTATCTTGTATGTATGGTCAGGACCACACATATAATCGAGTGTACTAAACATGTCTTGTTTGCACTCAAATCGATAATGATATTGTGAAGACCTTGGATGCATTAGCTTTTTGAATCGGTTGTGTAACAAGTTCAACCTTTGCCGTATCAATAAGGTTTGAGGTAGATCGCCGAGGTTATCGATCTAGGTTACATAAGAGAGGAGGATGTTCTTGCACTTGGATTTCATTGATACCTTTATTTCAAGCCAATTAAAGTCCAAGATTCATAAATATGGTTAGTATAATTTTAAGGGAAGCTTATTTTTATATACTTACCATCTACATGCATCACTGGAGGGAAGCGACGACTGAGTTGCACACTGATGGTTAGTAATTTTTATTTTCAATAAAGAAAACCTTATTAGTATATATATATATATATATATATATATATATATATATATATATATATATATATATATATATATATATATATATATATATATATATATATATATATATATATATATATATATATATATTATAATAATTCGAGATGGTTAGTAAAATTTTAAGGGGAAGCTTATGGTTTATATACTTACCATCTACATGCATCACTTGAGGGGAAGTGTCTACGAGTTGCACAAGACCCCTATAAGAAAAAGGGGAAGAAGATTTATGATGTGCAGCTTATTATTTGTGATGACATGTTTTAGTATTGTTTCTTCATACAGGTTGTTTTGTAACATCAAGAAACTGGAACTTAACCTAGTCAAATTCCAGTTTAGGGGAAGATTGTTGGAAATTGCAGAGTTGAAGATTACAAAACCACGAGCAAGAATGAAGAAAGAAGTAACAATGAGGGTCTATTTTATAGTTTATTAGGTAGCTTTGTTAGTAAGCTACAATTAGGGTTTATGTAACCTCCTTCCACTATATAAAAAGGGTAGGCATCTAGTTTATTTTCATCCCTTTCATTTCATTTCATAGAAGACATCTCCAATGAGAGTCTAATTAACGATAGAGCGTGTAGTAGTAATAGTAGTTGTAGTAGTATTTTTATTTTCAATAAAGAAAACCTTATTAGTAAAAATAATAATAAATAAATTAAAATAATAATAATAATAATAGTTCGAGATGGTTAGTAATTTTAAGGAAGCTTATGGTTTATATACTTACCATCTACATGTATCACTTAAGGGAAGCGCTCACGAGTTGCACAAGACCCCTATTAGAAAAAGGGAAGAAGATTTATGATGTGCAGCTTATTATTTGTGATGACATATTTTAGTATTGTTTCTTCATACAGGTTGTTTTGTAACATCAAGAAACTGGAAGTTAACCTAGTCAAATTCCAGTTTAGGGGAAGATTGTTGGGAATTGCAGAGTTGAAGATTACAAAACCACGAGCAACAATGAAGAAAGAAGAAACAATGAGGGTCTATTTTATAATTTATTAGGTAGCTTTGTTAGTAAGCTACAATTAGGGTTTATGTAACCTCCCTCCACTATATAAAGAGGGTAGGCATCTAGTTTATTTTCATCCCTTTCGTTTTCATTTCATAGAAGACATCTCTAATGAGAGTCTAATTAACGCATAGAACGTGTAGTAGTAATAGTAGTTGTAGTAGTATTTTTATTTTCAATAAAAATAAATAAAATAAAAATAATTCTGAGATGGTTAGTATAATTTTAAGGGGAAGCTTATGGTTTATATACTTACCATCTACATGCATCACTTGAGGGGAAGCGTCTACGAGTTGCACAAGACCCCTATTAGAAAAAAGGGAAGAATATTTATGATGTGCAGCTTATTATTTGTGATGACATGTTTTAGTATTGTTTCTTCATACAGGTTGTTTTGTAAAATCAAGAAACTGGAACTTAACCTAGTCAACTTCCAGCTTTAGGGGAAGATTGTTGGAAATGCAGAGTTGAAGATTACAAAACCACGAGCAATATGAAGAAACAATGAGGTCTATTTTATAATTTATTAGGTAGCTTTGTTAGTAAGCTACAATTAGGTTTATGTAACCTCCTCCACTATATAAATAGGTAGGCATCTAGTTTATTTTCATCCCTTTCATTTCATTTCGTAGAAGACATCTCCAATGAGAGTCTAATTAACGACAGAGCATGTAGTAGTAATAGTAGTTGTAGTAGTATTTTTATTTTCAATAAAAAAATAAAATAAAACTAATTCCGAGATGGTTAGTATAATTTTAAGGGGAAACTTATGGTTTATATACTTACCATCTACATGCATCACTTGAGGGGAAGCGTCTACGAGTTGCACAAGACCCCTATTAGAAAAGAAGATTTATGATGTGCAGCTTATTATTTGTGATGACATGTTTTAGTATTGTTTTTTCATACAGGTTGTTTATAACATCAAGAAACTGGAAGTTAACCTAGTCAAATTCCAGTTTAGGGGAAGATTGTTGGGAATTGCAGAGTTGAAAATAAAAATACTACTATTACTAATGTACACACGCTATAATCGTGTGTCTAGACTCTCATTAGGAGATGAATACTATAAAATGAAATGAAAGGGATGCCTGTAACCTAGACGCCTACCCTTTTTATATACTAGAGGGAGGTTACAAAAACCCTAATCTTAGCTTACTAGAAAAGCTAAGCTAACTATTACATATTAGGCCCTCATTATTTCTTCTTTCTTCATTCTTGCTCGTGGTTTTGTAATCTTCAAATCTGCAATTCCCAACATTATATTTTCATCTCGTTTAGGTTTCCTTGCTTGATTCTTATCAAGTAAGATTTTTTATCATTTTTTAGCTTCCTCGTAGTCTATCCCCCTTCTTCGTGACCTTTGTTCGTAGCCCCATCACTTTTCATCATGGAAGGTGATAACCCGCCACCACTCATCGATCCACCAATCAATGACCCGTCAAGAGCCCGTACTCTTTGTGAATACTCTAGACCAAGCCATCGAGGCTATATGAACACCATTGAGCTCCCCGATCAAGCTCAAACTACGGACATGCGATCCGACACCATCCGGTTGGTGCAAACGGATGTGTATTACATGGACTTCGTTCAAGATCCTAATCAAGATCTTAAGGATTTCTTAAAATCGTCGATTCCATCGACCTTGATGCTACTACTCGGAGACCACGCGTTTGCGTCTCTTCCAATTCTCTTCCGGGACCAAGCTAGTAATTGGCTTGAGTGACTTCCCGCTTAGGCTCCATCTCAAGTTGGGATGATCTCACTACTCGTTTCCTTGCCTAATTTTTCCCACCGGGGAGAACTACTAAGCTTAGGAATGAAATCTTGATGTTCCAACAACGTTAAGGTGAATCTCTCTACGAAGCATGGACTCGATTCAAAGACTTGCTCCATAAAGTCCCTCATCACGGCATTGATCTTTGGCTTTAAGTCCAAATCTTTTACGTTCATGTCAACTTCCCAACTAAGCAATCCATCGACCAAGCGGCCGGTGGTAAGCTTAGTGATCTCACCGCGGAAGAATCGTGGGGTACAATAGAGGACCTTGCTCTCTATGACAACGAAAGTTGGAATGACCCCCGTGAGTTGCCAAAACCGTAAAGGCAATCCCCTTGCCTCCCATTGACTCACAAACTCCCGAAGCTATTGGGCTTACTTTCTTGTATTTTTTTTGCCATATCGCAACGGTCCAATTTGGGGTTTCAAAAAAGCAGTTAGGTTGCCAGAAAAAAAAATAGTTGTTAGGGTTTAAAAAAATTATTTTACTCATGATTTTACCTTTTAAAAATCTTATAAATACCCTTTAAATCTTTTAACTTTTATACATACTTCTACATATACATCTCAACGATACTTCTCTTTGTTTTTACCTCTAACTCACAAAAATGAATCCCGAACAATCTTCATGGATCAACCAAATGCTCTCTAACCCGCAAAATCAAATATCAAATTCCTTTTCTTCAACTAATCCAAACACGCCATCATTTGCAAGTTTCATTACCTAAAAGTCAACCAACTTCCACCATTTGGTACGCCATACCAAATCGAGACCAATTTACTGAGCAACTTCAACTATTCGCTCAATGTCAACTTCAATAACAACTCCAACAAACCCAAATTTCCCAACAACAATAACAACAAAACCAACAACTATATAAACCCTATTTTTTCGAACAATAATACCAACAAACCCAACAACAATCCCCACAACCCCAACAATCCAAAGCCAAGGGGCTATAATCACCCAAGAAATGGGGCAAAGGAAAAGACAAAAAATCTCGCGAAAGAAAAAAGAAAACCGACATAACTCTATGTCATATAGTCAAACTGAATAGTTAATTTTTCGAGTGTTGGTTACATGAATATGAGGATCCGAACACACCGACATAACCGATAATATGTTTTTGCACAAAATTTTGCGGAATACAATGAGCAAGCCACGTAAGAGTCGCATAACACGCTCGAAAACATGTGGACCGAAAAGTAGACTCGTATGAACCGAGAAGTTGGAAAGTATAATGCGATTGTTATCCAAACCGCGAGGCTTAGTGGTGAAAATGATGAAGATTTTAAGACGCAGCGGTTGAACTCTTCTATCATGACAACGAAGGAAAAGTTTTCCTCACAAAAATCTTGAGAACTTTTGAAAGAAAAACATAAATACTGAATCGATCTGCCACATGTACGAAAAATTCGAGGACGATCAACTGGAGAAGAACCCGAGCTATTTGGAGATGATGCTTTTCCGCGTCCACCGAGCAAAGAACGAATGTTAAAAAGTCAACAATCTTGAAACATCGACCACTTCTTCTTCATAAGGAATGTTTCAAAAAATGTTGCAACAACAACTCGCTTTAGACCGTGAGGCGAAGATGCAAGAAATAAGAAATGAGGCTAAGGCGAGGTGCAATTAATCAACACACGAGGACATGAAGATGCTTGCGATCAACACCGGGGATTGATCCGATGAACAACGCTATTATCCGAGAGGCCAAACGTGAAATTCAAGCAAAATATTATCACCAAAACTAGTTTAGTTCTTGTACGCTTATTTTTCCATCTTCTTTAATTTTATGTTTTTTTATTAATGAAAATTTAATTTGTGTTTTACTTGAATAAATGAAAATTTATAAAAGCTATAGGGCATGGGGTTGTCCTATAATTTGAGTGACGGGAGAGGGTATTTTTGGGTTAAGTTATGGGGGGGGGGATATGATGTATCAGCACTTTTTGCTATAACAACTTTGGATAATACCGACGGTACCTAGTGCTCTAACAACATCTACAATTAAATTACAATATTAATATATTTTAATCCTTAAACTTTTATTACTTTTCGTTTCTAACCCATAAATTTGATCTCTCAAAATGACTACAAATTGAACCATTAAATGTTGCACTAAAGGTCACACACGGGAACCACAAGTCCCCAAATATAATTATTTGTTGCTATCACCGTAATTGTGTGTGGGTATTCATCTAGTCTATACTATTTTATAAAACATTTGAGACTTGCTTATAATGAAAGATTTAAAAAATTAAGATTCAACACTTTCTTATTACGGAAATTTCAATAGCTTGTTGAATACACACAAATAAACGTTACATCTAAAAGAAAATTACATGTTTGGTCCCTATGGTTTTACCCCGAATAACAGTTTAGTCCTAAGTCATTTTAACTACACCACACATGCCTATTTTTTGAAACATGTTGCACATTTAGTCCCTATTATAGAAATAGGGACTATCCGTGTAATAAAAATAATTACAGATGATCCCTATTTTTAAATAGGACTAAAAGGGCAACAAGTTTAAAAATAGATATGTGTGCATGAATTAAAACGACTTAAGGATTAAACACATTATTTAGGGTAAACCATAGGGACCAAACATGTAATTATTCTCTAAAAATTAAGTGTATTAAATTAAACTTGTAACAACCCTCCAAATTAATACAACCCATTTCAAGAAATTGTAATAGCCCATTTTAAAACATCAACCTAACCTCAAATCATATATAAACTAACAGAAAACACACACTCTCTTTGCCAAAGCTAATAACACACAACTCTCTCAAAGCTACCTATTGCTGTTATTAACAACATCTAAATTTGCCACCACCACTCCTAACAACATGTGTCGTCACAACCATCCTTTTGTTTGGCTTAGGTTGTTTTTACCAGTTGTTTGGACTAGCTGATATGTCTTGTGATATATTATTGTTATTGCTTAAAGTTGTTTTAATTTAAAATTATCATTCATTTGTATGGTTATTGTTAGAAAAAAATGTGTAACCAAACAATATTTATTCGCTGCAAAATATAGTCACAGGAGATCCGTCAGTCGCGTCACGCGGCATTCTACTAGTGTTACTAATATTGACAAATGTGCATTTTTTAATTTTTCAAAATTTTCTTTTGTTAAAAGCATCAAATGTTTTATGGTACAGATATAGATAAGTGCCAATATTACTCGTGAACTTCATAATAAACTCCGGGAGTTAATAGGTTTACCACTAAATTTTGTTAGAATTCAGTTAATTGCTAGTGATTTAATTTTACGAAATTGCATCCTACCACACTTGCAACAAATATGCTCCAAATTTTTGTGTTATTGTATCATTGTGACTTTTTTTATGCATGTTTTCTAATTTTTTTGGCTCAAATTACGGGTTTGAGTTCACTGTCACACCGATTCAAATCAGATAAAATCCTTCATGTTTAGATAATTGGCGCAACCACTTCAAGGTATTTGTATCCAGAATATTTGATCATGTCGTGACTTGGCAAGGTTTTAAAAAAGACAAATGTTTTTGATACCTAAGACCTACACCTAAAATTAGACCTAAAGATGTGATTGGTGCATTTGAAAAATTGATTGGTGAAAAATAATGAAAAAGAAAAAGTGTATTACATTTGTCAAAAAATAAATAAAGTAGGTCTATTGTTAGGTCTCATTATTAGTCTTATATATATCATCACTCTTTAAAAAATATATGAAAATAAAGAGTTAACATATGGCATCTTTAGTTTGTAACTTACACTGTTAGAAGAATAAATTAGTACTCTAAATAATACAAATTATGAGGTTGCTTCGCGGAAACGCCGTATCATGTTTGACAAAAACCTTAACCATCTAAGCAGTTGATGCAATTATTAAAATATTTTATTGACTTAGTAAAATGGATGTACCAGATATTTTTAAAGATAATAAATTACATGGATCCTCTATGTAGTTTGTTAAATTGCATCTATCATTCCTGGTAGTGCCTTTAATTTTGCAAATGATAACATCTAAAGTCCCCGATTTTAACTTCCGTTAAATTTATTCGTTAAACCTCTCACGTGTCATACACATAAGGGTATAATTGTTATTTTATCTTCTTTTCTTCTTGTTAGTTTACTTTTAAAAATAAGAGAAATTAGAAAAGAAAGAAAAATACGTACACACTCATCTCCTTTTCTCATGTCTCACCGACATGGCGGATTTAAATATGTGTAGGGTCGTCGGCCACCACGCTGAACCTGCTTTTTTGAGAGCCTCTGCTTTTTAAAACTTTCTCGCTTTAATATGACCTATATGAGATGATTTAAGTCTCCTTGATATCGTTTTACCATTTTACAACCTTTTGCCATAATAAATAGAAACAAAGGTTGAGTTTCCGTTCTAATGGTGTAAAACAAATTTTCATACACAGTAAGGAAGATGCCCCAAGTTTTATAGTCTTTTTCTCTTTCATCTTTAATATTATTTGAAGTTTTTGTTTAGCCCCTTAACTTTAGTTTTTCAATTAAACTAGAGTCAAATACATTTACAAAATCTCTTTCACGGAAAGACACAACATTTGATATCTTAGAAAGAAAACACCAAAATTTTTTTATAAGAAAAACCATTTTAACATTTACCTATTAATTTTTATATAAAAATGTTCACCTCAAACTAAATTTATGAAATTAAAATACTACAACTTGGTAACCTTTGGTTTATATATTTGATAGTTGGTGTATTTTGAAGTTTCAAAAGTTTCATAGTTCGGTAAAAAAAAAATCAATGTTAAATAGGAGCAAGAAATACATAAACTTGCTATTAAGTCCGCACTGACATCTAACAAGGGTATTTGGTCTAAGCTAGTCATTTGTATGTATATTTAAGTTTTCGATATTAGAGGGCCTACTTTCAATTGTTGTACAAGGCCCCCAAAATATACATGACGACCCCGCTCACTGTGTCTATAATCATTTCACAACCATCACCCCTTCCACCACCATGAACTATTCTCATTACAAAACCAATCACACCATCATTTTCATACACATTATCATCACCTTTAACCATATCTACTGAACCTACTACCACCGTAACCCACACTGTCTGGCCACCTTGCACACACAAAGACCGCACAACCACCAGATGATTCCTTTGTTACTTCTTGTGTTCTTGCCTCAGTATGCACGTGGTATGTGTGAAAACACATACCTTTTCTTTATCGAAACTGGACCCAAAAGACCAAAAACTAACCGTTAATTGCCAAATATGTATTGTTTTTGTGTTTTTGCTTGTGCAGGTATCGGATATGTAAAAATGGACAAGAAAAAGATGAAATAGACACCCACCACCACTCACACCTCCTCCACTCATCATCGCCACCCACCACCACCATCAACAAAAAGGTAGCGGTGGTGGTGGTGAGCGATGGTGGTGGGTGGTGGAGTGGTGGTGTAGTGGTGTGAGTGCGGTGGTGGTGGAGTGGAGGGTCTTGAATTAGAGTGGTGATGGGTGGCGGTGGAGGTTGGGGTGGTGGCGTTTGGTGGTGGTGGGTGGAGGTGGTGGTGTGGTGGTGGTGGCGTTGGGTGTTGGTGGGTGGTGGTGTTTGGTGGTGGTGGGTGGAGGTGGTGGTGAAGTGGTGGCGATGGTGGCGTTGGGTGGTGGTGGGTGGAGGTGGGGTTGGTGGCGTTTGGTGGTGGTGGGTGGAGGTGGTGGTAGTAGTGGCGGTGGTGGCGGTGGGTGGTGGTGGGTGGAGGTGGCGGTGGAGGTGAGGTGGCGGTGGGTGGTGGCGTTGGGTGGTAGGTGGCGGTGGAGTGCACGCGTTAGGCCTTAAGACTAACGATGCAATTTATTTTATTGCATCGTTAGTCCTAAGGACTAACGGTGCAAATATTTTCTTCCGTTAGGAGATAACGGAGAAAAATTTGCACCGTTATTCCTTATTAATTGAATTTCCTAACGAGAGGGATGTATTTGTGCCAACTTTACTAATGGAGGGATGGTTTTGTGCCAAAAAAGTTTTAGGGATGTAAAGCGAGACAAAGGGCAAACCACGATGGATGTATTTTGGACTTTACTCAAATTATTAAGATCGACTTATGTCAATCTATTTGGTATGTGTGTTGGATATTGATAGATAAGCATATAAGTAAGTAATGCAAAGGTAAAGAGTAAAGGAACGAAACCAAGACACAAGTATTTATAGTGGTTCAACTTCAAGGATACCTTCTCGCCTACTCCACTCCACGGGTACCCCACTCGAGTTTGTAAGCACTACAAAAACAAGCTCCTTAATGTGGCGGAGAAGCCTTCACATCGTCGCTAATTTTTATCGGTACAAGGCTAGACACCGAAGTTCTTCCACGAGGTGGAACCAAACCTATCACAACCTCGCCTACACTTTATCCGGCATAAGGATAGATACCGAGTTCCATTACAAAGGAGGAACTACTACCCAACACTACACCACTACACAACTATCCAAAGGAGACACACTCCTTGTTAGAAGACTAGAGGATGTAGAAAACTAGAAGGGGTTGAATAGTTTACCAATTAAAAACTTTATTTTGAAACTTATTGAAAGATCAATTGATATTGATCTTAGATATATTAATGGAATATGCAAGCAATATGTAAAAGAGTAAATAAGAAAGAAATGATCAAACCACAACAAGTTGTTTATAGTGGTTCGGTCTACAAGGACTCTTTTTCCTTGCCCTACTCCTCTCCCCGAGTCTCACACTCGAGAGTTTAACTTCACTAGTCAACAAGCTCCTTTCACCGGAGAAACCTTTACACATCGCTACACTATTTCCGACACTAAGCTAGATGTCGAGTTCTTTCCAAGGGTACAACCACTCCCACACACAATGTATTTTGACGACTAAAATACTAACCACTCACACTCACAAGATTATGATGGTTTAATACAACAATGAAGTATGAATCAACACAAGATCATACAACACTAAACAAACAAGACTTCCAACTGTTGTTTGAAGCTTGAATGTGACTTGATCTTCTTTGCTACAAAAGAGATCACTAGTATGATATGAAACTAAGTTAGAAAGGTTAGAGAAAGATATGTAAGAGAGTATGATAGAGGGATTAAAAACTACTTGGTTTGGCTTTGCTATTTATAGCCAAACCATCGCGAGCACCGGACGGCGGACCCCTTGAAAGGTTCCGTCCATTATATATTTTGGAGCGTAGGAATTACGACAAGAAGATATCAAGATCTTGCCAAAGTCAACCATATCTATGTAAGATTGTGTAAGATATAAAGAATACAAATCTACACAAAATATCTAATGAAATCTTCCAATGATTTTCATGATGCATCACATGATGTCATGTGTTGTTTTTCTATTTTTAGAAATATGTAAATACATAAGTAATGTTTAGTTCTTAAGAAACTAAAACATTCTAAAAACTACTATCATACATTATGTTTAGACTCATATTAAGATATAATTAGTCACAATGTAAATGCTTAAATGATGAAGATATTGTTTGAAAAAACTTGTTTTAATATCTATTAAACTTGACAAGCTTTAAGCTTTATGAAAATTAAATTTACTTTTGTCGTTAACAAAACTTAGGTAAAGATCAAAAATATAAATAAAGTTTAATGACGATATTTGTATTAACAATCCTTGAGTGGTCTTGATGATGAAAACAAAACTCATGACTTGAGCTTGCGTCTTCAAGAGGTGGTGATCTAGCCTTTTAGAGAAACCTAGAATCACACAAACATAATACTACATAGAATGATCTTTTAGATGTGTGGTTAGTGAGCTAGAATCTTGAGAGAAAGTATATCTAAGAGTGGTATTGAGCAAGAGTGTTAGGAATTGGAAATTCCATGTTAAAGTGTCGGTCGCCCCAATTATAGTCTAGCATAAGTTAGCTCGTAGACTTGTAGTTATTTACATTATTTAGTAGTTAATTAGTTAGTCGATGGCGTAGAATAGTTTAGAGTAACACCGTGGAGGAAGGACGGGTCTTTACCGGCTGTATGCTGATCCACGGTCAAGCGGAGGGCGTGTGTATGTAACTATAAATACCCTCTACCTCCCAAGGTAGGGTTGGACCTTCATTCTAATCTAACCTTCTATGTTTTCTTTCACTTTCTCTCTAGAAAGGCTCACCTTCCACTTTCTCTCTAAAACCTACTCATATTCGAACCATATATTGTTATGTGATGTGTTTGTGAAATCCAATATGTTACAATTGGTATCAAGAGCCATGGTTTGATCATCTCTCTTACATATCCTTGGTTTCTAGTGGTTTTAGATGGTTTTGAGTTTGAAAAAGTTTAGTGGTTTTGCATCATTTGGATCATTTATAGTGTTAAAGTTTGAATTTTGGGTGTACTTTTGTGTTTAGAATCATTGTAAGTGCTTGGGTTTGATTTGGTAAGCTTGAATCACTTTGTGGTTGAGCTTGTTTTGGATTGAAAAGTGTGTTTTGAAGTTTTTCTTGCTAGCGACTTGGCTCTGTAGTGTTTTTCATCGTAGCGACTTGCTTTAGTAAAGTTAGCGAGTTCTGATGTTAGTTGTTAGAGACTTGAGACTAGCGACTTGTCTATTGAGACAAGCGAAAAATAGTACGAGTTAGTGGATTCTCTACTACGGCAAGCTACTTGCTTCAGAAATTGTTAGCGAGTTGTAGTGTAAATTGTTAGCGACTTGGTGTTAGCGACTTGGATCTTAGCGAGTTGTTCTTTAGCAACTTGAGCGTGTCTTAGCGACTTGGCATTATAGCGACTTGTGTCTAGCGACTTGGTGTAGCGACTTGATTTCATAATTCTTAGCGACTTGGTGTTAGCGACTTGTCTTCATAATTTCTAGCGACTTGTTGACTTTTCGACAAAACTTCACGGCCATAACTTTTGAACCGTAACTCCGTTTTCAGCGTTCTAACCATCAAAACGACCGTGAAAACGAGGAGAATGGCGCGCCGAATGAACTAAAAATCTTTGAGGCCTAAATCCGCTCCGAACAGAAGTTATTAAGGTTTTTAAGTTTTTAGACCTAAATTTTTCGGTAAAATCGTGCAACAACCAACCCAAATCACAACCAAACAACATCTCTGCTAATCCTACAAACAATCATAAGACCCAACACACAATTTTATATCATTGTGTCGATCCATCACTATCTTAACACGTTCTATTGGTCACTATATCACGTTTCTTCTTGATTTTGTAAAATCCCTTGAAGAATCTATTTCTCGGTTTTAATCATAGACTTGTAAAATCCGTGTGTACTACAACATCATGTCTTACTCACCGACCGGTGATTTGGAGGTACTTAAATTGTATGATCTTTGTGGACAATAATGATAATGTATGCTACATTGAGCGGTTAAAGATGTTTGAATTAATCAATGAGGACGTGAGATCTTCATATTACGAGTACAATGAGAATGAATGCACTGCTAATGCTACGAATGCCATGAAAAGGAATCTTGCATTATACCCTATCAACAACTTCACTCGAACCTCATGTTACTTCTACCTTTTGGTATGGAGCGAGCGTGCAATGCTCTTTTCCGTCAAGATTTATCCACATTAACGGGAACATTACTATTGAACTTAGAACAATTGGAACAACAAATTGTCAAAGAAAAGGTTCAAAGGATAGTTCGATCTTTACTTCAAGTGATCCACAACCAACTTGGTCATTCATCGGTGGGGAATTTACATGATTATGATCAAGACATGGCGAAATGTCTTTCAAGAGACACTTTGGAATGGAAATTAGCGTGTTCATAGAGACCTTATCCATCTCATGGATAATGTGGATAAATATATTGAGGAAGTTACTCGGAAAGAAGAAAATATAGATGAGAGTCGGATTCGGTTAATGATTGTTGTGATGAGTCGAGTAATGTTTCGGTTGAAAGATCGGATGTTCTTTGAATGTAGAATATGAGACAACAAAGAATGATGTAACCACTGTTGATAACTCCTATCACACAAAAAGTGGATGCGATGTCGAAAGGGGATGAATGTTAGGAACAATCAAAAGATTGTAGTTTTGAGTCGGGTAAAGCATCACATGATGGATCGGTTGGGTGAACACGAGAGGTTGAATCTGAGATAAGTTTGACCTGACCCGATGGTTCGATTGATTCTTGCTACACATGATGAGGATGCAGATGTCAGACCGATAAATGAACATGTGTCAAGTGATGAGGTACCCATAATTTTTCAACATAAAGCATATGAAATTACTCTTGTGCAAACTGATCACATCACATAACATGTTCTTGATACATGTTTGGTTACTAAAGCTGAGTCTGAGATAAAGTGTTTCAAAACTAATGATATGGTAGATAAGATAACTTTTGATGAACTTTCTAATAAATTCTCAGAACTTGAAAAACATTGCATTTCACTTGAATTTGCAATCCAAAGAAACAAAGAAAGTTTTCAAGCTGTGAAACCTTGCAAAAATCCGAATTCCACAATTTCTTGAATTTTTGAAATAAATGATTTAAAAGCTCGACGGGACAAAAACTCGACAATCTGCAATTTGAAGAAACATATTTCTGGTATGCATGTGAAAAGTAATTTGGTTACAAGTAATTCTGATGTTAATGCTATTAATGATATTCAAATGAGAAATGTTGAATTAGCGGTTTGTATGGCCAAATTACTAAAGGAAAATGAGTCTTTGAGACGACATCACATAGAACTAAGTGACTCATCAAAGAAGCTAGAACTAAGTCAATAGAACAAACAAATTCTTTGATAGCAAAATTGATGAACTCAAAGCTCGACTTGGGAAAAGAGTTTCACTATTGTTGCCTTAAAAAATGAGCTTAGGAAAAGCTGTAGAAAAGTGTGAACACTAAGTTTGCAAAACCATCAACCTTGGGAAACCGGTTTCTCATCCCATTAGAAATCGGTATGTTGTTAGGCGACCCTCTGCGTTTATATCCGAAAGACCAAAATTTTCAAAAACACGGTTTGCCTCCCAGTTGATGAGAAACAAGTTTTGTCAAAATCGGTCACTTCACTGAGTTGCCTAAAATTATGCTTCTAGTTCCTCTAAACCGCAACAAGCAACTACTTCTACTCCCGGCACCTCTAGGATTGGTTGAAAATGTGTCAAAACCAAGCATTAAAATTCGAATTTATATGATATGAATGACTTGTGGAAGAACTATTATCTAGAAGATGCTAGGAAAAAGGCACATATTCGAAAACACGGAATTTTAGGTTCAAGACCTAGGGTGATGATTTTCTACGAGGCTTCAAGGCACTGCTAGTAGTTGTAAACCACTACCTAGGAACACTCAAAAGACTAGGGATTGGCTTGCATCTAAGAGTAGTTATATGAATAAGAATGCTAAGCATATAGAAATCAAAACTAGAAATTCTGAGTCTTTTCCAAATAAGAAACATTTTCCTAATTCACATGCTAAGGTACAATCTACTAAGGCTACTAACATGGCTAAGGTTCAACATGTTATGAAGCAAAACAAACCTAAAACTTAGCATAGATGGATCCCATTGCTAAATCTTGAGTCTAGGAATAACAATAAGTCTTCCACTTTGTGCATAAGAATGTCACCAAACCTAGACCTTGCCATAAGTGGATTAAAATGCGGTAGAATGTTTAAGGATATTGGACTTAGGTGGATACCTCACAGGAAAATTTGTTCTACCGATGATATTATCAAGGTTGAAAGTATGGATTAAAAATGGATTGATATCTCATAACTCACGGGTTCAAGTAACTCAATTTTGATATTCATTCGGCTATGACGTATGCACACATCAGTTCATGCCTTGTTCTCTAAAGAAAAGAAATGTTCATCAAGTGAACCGGACTACTATTGATTGTTCTCTTATTCTACTTGCTCAATATAATGAAGATGGTGACACCATGTGCTAATTTTGCTTAGGAGAAGTGTGAATAGAATACATTTGGATGATAATTACTTGTTTAATCAAGAATGGCATCTCCGTATGCAATTCTTGAGGGGAGAAGAAGTGTGAATTTTTTGTGCATGGTTGATTGATATTTGAGAATATATGGTCAACGGCTCCTAACTCATGTAAGAACCGAGCTTAACATCGGATCATTGATTTGGTCCGAACCAGTCAAGTCTAACAGGACTTAAAACGACAAGCACAAATACAATGAAGATCGAGAGAATATAGTGAATTCCGGGTCGTTAAGTCCCGGAGACTCAATGGTGTGCAAACAGATTCGAGACGATAGAATGATCACTAATGATAGTGATCGGAAAGAAATAAGTTGAATATTACACTCTTGAAAAGGTTAATAAATATGACGACTTAAATGCAAATTAAGAAAATTAAAAGATAAAGATATTAAATAAACGCTATCACTTTATTTAAAGTGATGAGCGTTTAAAACCTAAAACGTGCGTTTAAATAAAAATAACGTAAGCGTACAAAATAAAGCGTGAAAATAACGAAGGAAAATACCTATGAATATAGAAAATACATTTTACAATCCTAATTATATAAGAAAATTATTAGAAAAGGAAAATTATTTTATAACTAATTAATTAATTATTATTAATTAAAACTATTTTAAACTATTTAATAATACTCTAAAATAAAGAAAATATGAAATAAGACTAGAAAAATAAAATTAAGACTTAGAAAAATCTAAAATATGATAAAACTAATTTTAAAACTGAAAATATATTTTTTAGACTTTTTATGTATTTATTATTAATTAAAAACTATTTAAAACTAATTAAAATGCTAGAAAATACTTTTTAAACTAAGAAAATTATGGAAAAATACTTTTTAGGATTTTTACATTTATCTAAACTTAAGAAAAATGAAAAATTATTTTTTTTTTGGAACTTTTTCTCAATTAATTGCAATTAAAGGTAATTAAAAATGATTAAACACTATTTTTAATAAAGAAAAATAGTGAACAGTAACTAAAAATTATGAAAACTTCAGGAAAATACTAAAATCTTATTCTGGATCTAATAAAAATAAGAAAACATGGGCTTATGTGGGAGAATCTAAGGCTGCAATGTAAACTACTATGAAATAAGCACTTAGGAATAAGCTAATAAGCAAGACAAGGCACCAACTGATTATATGAGCTAAATGATAGTTAAACTACTCTAAAGCAACCTTATGCACTACTCCTAACACCTAAATAGCATTCTACTTATGATTATGCAAATTGATCTATAATCTAAAACAAGAAAAGCGACCTTAAGTTTAAGCGGATGAAAGCGCTTATCCAATAAGCTAACAAGGAAACTAAGAATGTGGTTCTAAGACCACCAACCAGAGACTATATATCCGGTTATAGCTAATTAGGACTAGTATTAAAAGTTGGAGATCAAATCAAAATGGCAAAACAAGAATGACAAAGCGATGCGGCGAGCGGTGAGCAGTAAGCTAGTTTGAGCTTATCTACAAGCTTATCGAGAAAAGCTTGAAAGCAAAACAGATATGGGGCCTTGAACACAACCTAGCAAACTATAAATGTGCCAAAATTAGACCTTAACTAGTGAGATGAGCACTTGTGCATCATCTGCAAGATCTATATGTTGGACATTTGACATGTTTTGACTTTTTAAAACAGTTGGAGTTTGACTAAGCGAGATTCAAATGCAAATGAAAAGCGAGATGAATGAAATATGATGAAATGAGACTTAAACAAGCTAGCTTATCAACTTTTAAACCATATGCAAGATCCTAACTCACGATTCTAACGATAAATGAAACAAGATCGGTTGAAATGAAAAATTGACTTATGATGAAAGCGAGCACAAACCTATGCGGATATGAATACATATGACAATACCAAACCTAAAGCAACTAATCTAATCCATTATTCTATCCTCTAAAGCGGTTTAAAGTATTAATCCAAACACCCCTTAAAATTCCAAAATGCATTAAAACCACTACAACTGATGAGATTCTATCTAAGGCGATTTAAAACTTATATAAACATAAAACTCATCATTTTAACAAACTAAAACCAGAAATTCTGAAATAGATTGACTTTTGATTCTTTGACTTTTGTTGACTTTCCTTCAAATTTACTTGAAAATGAAATATGAGCTTATAAAAAGTTTTCAATGGCTTAAATAAACTTAATGAAGCTTAAAATAAGCCTTTAACAAACTTGGACAACGAGTTTGAAGCGAAAAGTTCAACGATGGACATAAAATTTTGAGACAAATATGGAAACTTAGATTGGTAATCACAAACACATTACAATGATAATTTAACTAAAATATGATACAAAGAAACTGAAAATACAATATTTGGAATCAAACTAAGACATTTTATTAGAAAACGACACTAAGGAAAAATATAAAACTAACTACTACTATTGCTTCCTCTTTTCTTCCTCTTTTATAGCTCCAAGCACCTTCTCTCTACTTTCTGACCAAATCCCATCATTAATCTTCACCATTGGATGACCAAAATTGATCCTGGCCATTGAAACTATTTTTGGCGGGAAATGAGTATAACAGCTGGTGGGTGTTGAGTGAGATGATGGGGGAAGCAATTAATGATTCTTGGAGTTGTGTGGAGGTGGGGGGACAAGGGGAGATGAAGGTGAGTGGGGGATGGGCTGGGCTGAGTGATCGGTGATAGCGATTGGGAGGAAGAAAAAGCAGCGTTTGTTGTTTGTTTGACCAAGGGATGGGTTGGTTGACCGGGTTTGGGGGTTGGTTAAACGGGTCAAGGGATTGGGCCAGCTGGTATAGGATTGGATTTGGGCTTAATTAATAACAAGGGTCCATTTGGTTAAGCTTAGTAATCAAGGACCATAAATGTAATTCGGCCAAAGATAAGGGACCAAACCTGAACTTTTTCCAATGTTAACACAAGGACCATTTTTGCCAAACTTGAATAGTACAAGGATAACTTTTGATAATTTTCCATTTTAAAATATCCAAGGACTAATTTTGACAATTTTCAAAGTTTAAGGACCAAAGTTGTAATTTTGCAAATTTTACATTTCAAAGGTTTGTTTGACAACTTTTGAATCCATGGACCTAAAATGACATTTTCTTTATTTTGAAATACCGGGACTGTTTTGACAACTTTTGAAACTTGGGGACTAAAGCGCCAATTTTGCAAATTTGATCGTTTTCATCGATTTTTGATATTTTGCATTTAAAACACATAAAACAACGATTTGTGGTATTTTGATCATTTGATGTGTTTACGGTGTTTTGAGATGATTTTGCGGATTTAGATTATGTAAAAATGATTAGTATTTGGACACTCATCAATCATCTTTACATGTAGTTTCTTCTTAAGAACCATTGGTTGACATCTTCACAAGCTGATATGAGTTTAACGACAAAGTGCTTCCGGTTAATGCTTCACGGGCACATCAACATGATGATTCGAACAACCTTTTATTCTTGTTTGATGTGATTGTTTGCTTGGTGTTACCATTACGTGTGTTCGTTCTGGGTGATTCTTGATTTCCTTGATGAACATCTTTACATTCTTGTTTGATTGGGAGGATTTTAAATTAAGAGTTTTCTATTTACAAGTTAGCAGGAATGCCTTTAGTGTGAAGAAGATGTTAACTGTCTATTTCCCATTCGGACAATCTTGAAGAAGGTCGAGTCTTGATCTGCTTTACGCTACATGTTAGAAGGCTAAATATGAATTGCATTTGGTGATCTAAAGACTTCTTCTTAATCCGGTGAGAAGAACACTTGAAAATCTTCGTCAATTTAGGGAGAGCACTAATTCGGGAGATTGAAAAGCCAATTTAATCCCATTAGACTTGCTCATATTCTTTTGCAATGATTGATTGTTTGATTTTTATGACTCTCCTCAGCGCCTAATGCTTCACTTACTAAGGATAAGCGGGATTCATTGTTTGGGATTCATTGTTTTCAAAGATATGTTTGATGAGTACTTCCAACCTCCTACGAATGTTGATCATCCAACTTACGAAGCTCGTGCTCCAGTTTCTCTTGACTCGGTGGTTCACCATCTAGAAGTACTTCTCGAATTCTCAAGAAACCTTATCTCCAGTTACTTCACAAGGCGTTGATAATGACTATCATGATATTGTAGTTGCACTACTGAATAATGATCCGCTCTTTGGTATTCCTTTGCCAAATCTTCACGGATTATTGTTCATGAATAATGATCCGCTCTTTGGTATTCCTTTGCCAAATCTTCACGGATTATTGTTCCTCTCATTGTGCACGCTATAAATCAACCACATGAACATTAAGGAAAATGACTACCTCATCCGCTAGAAGACATTTTTGGTAAATCTTCCAGATCAGCTTCTACATGTATACCTTAAGGAAGAATGCATTGATGTTGAGGAATCATTTGCTCTGGTTCATTCAGTGGGTCAATGTTCATCCGATTGTATGTTTATTCACGTGTTGGACATTTGACACACGTTGATTACTCAAGTTACTCATTTATCACTTATTTGAGGTTGAAGTTGACATTCACAAATGGTTTTCTTCATCGAGATGGTTTTGATGAGTGTGTGAATACTCGTCATTTTGGTCAAATCTGAGCGCAAAGCGTTTAAAATGCTCGAAATGCATCAAAATCTGAAATATCTCAAAATTGCATTTTATATGTTTGGATGCAAAATGTTTAAAACAGGATGAAAAATGAGCTAAGTTTGCATAATTGGCGGTTCAGTCCCCAGTTTCAAAGTTGTCGAAATAGTCCACTGAGCACTTATTTCAAAAGAAAAATCACCATAGGTCCTTTTAAAATCATAACTTGTCATAATTAGTCCTTTGGTGAAAAATGTCAAAAGTTTTGAGAAATTACAAGTTTGGTCCTTGAAGTTTAAAATTGGCAAAATAGTGGTTGGAAATTTGAAAATGTCTATTTTGGTCCTTGCACTATTGAAACTTGTCACTTTTGGTCCCTTGGAACAACTTTGTGAAAATAGCGCCTTGGTCCTCCAACTTTCGGAATTTACAAACAAGTCCTTGTATTAAAACCTTAAACCTTTGCACTGTGGACCTTGTCATAACCCCTTGGACCCTGCCAAACCATTGTGACCCCTCCCTTTTGACCCCTGCCTTAATATTAAACCCAAGTCAAACATACGGTCAAACAAACACCCTTGTTTCCCTCCTTTTTTCCTTCTTCCCCAACAATGCTGCATACACGAGCATGACCATCCTCGCATCAACATACATCCCTTATCACTCCACCTCTCCTAACAATCCAAATAGCATTTAATGCTGCTCCTTCATTACACTCAATCAAACCCCACTGGCTAAAACCACTTTCCCGCCAAAATTACATCAAACGGCCAATATAGCTTCAACTGATCCAATGGTCCTGGAAACAAGTGGGATGTGCTCAGAAACAAGTTGCAAGACCTTTTGCATATAAAAAGAAGAAAGAGGAGAAGAGAGAAGAGTAGTAGTTAGTTTAAAAATTTCCTTTATGTCGTTTTTTATATAAATGTTTTAGTTTAAGTATAAAATTGTAATATTTTGTTTCAATGTACTAAACTCAAGTCACTTTGTCAGTATAATCTACTTTCTAGTATCAATTCAAGGTTTTAATATCATTTCATATTTCAAGTTCAACATTGCAATTTCGGTTTCAAATTCCTATGCCCAAGCTTTTAGTAGCTTATTTTTAAGCTCAAATAAGTTTATTTAAGCTCTTTATAGCTTTTGGTAGCTTACATTTCGTTTCAAGCAAATTTGGTTTTTGGTCAACAAAGTCAGCTGTAAAGAGAAATTGGTTCAAGCGATTTGGAAATGGATAATGGTGTTGCAGAGCTTGATTTTGGGTTGGATTAGACTAGTTTAGGATAGTTTGGGTTCTGTATAAGCTGCAATATAAGCTTTGGACACTTGTGAGTGTTTTACTTATTTTCATTAATAGTGTATTTTTTGCATAATCTTTATCTGTCTTGATTTGTTGTAGTTTTAGTTTAGACTTGCTTATTTAACTGTCATTAGGTCATAAGTTATTCAAGTTTCAGCAGTTAGTCATTTAAGTAAATCATTAGCCAAAACAGTTTTAGAATTGGTGTTTGGATCGATGGGTATAGTTGAAATTTGCCTTGGTTTGCACTTGAAATATGCATACTCGGTCTCAAATAGGACCACTTGATTCATATATGTCTTAATATTGCATCTGCATTGCTTGAAGTCAAAATCACTTTTACAATTGTCTTAATCTCATATACATTGGAAGATTGTGAAATCAAAAGTTTGATTTGTGTTTAATTATCATTAGAGTAGCTTAATTCGGTTCCATTTCATAATAAAACATCAATCTCGGTTCATAATTTGGTTTCAAATCTCATTAAAGTCAAACTCTCAAAATCATCAAAGTTAAAAATGAAAAAGTCATTTTATTAACCTAAGTTGATTTTAATTGATTCATCTCTGGGTCAAATTTATTAAAACTTTGGGTTTTAAAACTTCAATGGTCTAGTTTTTTATTATGATTTTTAGTAATTTTTATAAGCCCCAAAGTAGCTTGTCAAATGGGCTTAAAGTGCCACTGTCTTGTGACTCGATATTCAACAGTGCACTGAGAGTTGTCTGAGACTTGTCAAAAGCTCCTTAGAGCTTGTCTAGATCTAGTTTTGGTTTATAAGTTCTTAGCGGGTCTCCTTCAAGTTCCAACTTTTGTTTTGAGTCTCGACTTATTAAGTAGCTTATTTTAAGCTCAACTTAGTAGTGGAGCTATTTTGCACTTAAGCTCATATCATCAAATCATTCAATAAGCACAATAGAGGTTTAGAGCGGTTGTAACTAGTTGCATTTGGGTAGTTTTAGCTTATTATAGCCACATGTCGGTTGGTGGTCTTTGGTGTTCATTTGCTTATTCAAGTCTTATTTATAAGCCCTTGTCCTTCTGATTTCAATTTCTTACACACAAGCCATTGTTTTATATTTTCTTAGATTCGATATGTTATTTTAGACTTTTCTTGAATTTTTGATTTTCTAGGTCGGTTTGCTATTTTCTTTATTTAAGCAGTTTTTAAGTCATTTTAATTAGCTTTTAATACAATTAAATCGGAAAACTTCAAAAAATAAGTTTTCATTTTCCTAGGTTAAGATAAATATAAAAGTCAAAAAATATTTTTCGATTTTTCTTAGTTAAATTTGTATTTTTAAGCAATTTAAGTAGTTTTAAATAGTTTTAATTCATAGAAAATACAAAATAATCGGAAAAATATAAAATTAGTTTTGAAAATTCTCTTTAGTTATTTTAGATTTTCTAAGTTTTAATTTCATTTTCTAGCTTTATTTCATATTTTCTTGTATTTTAGGGTATTATTAAATAAGTAAAATAGTTTTAATTAATAATAATTAGATAAATAGTTTTAAAAATAATTTTCTTTTCTAAAATTTTCTTTTATCATTAGGATTGTAAAATGTCATTTTATATTTTTAGGATTAATATTGTTTAAGTTTCACATTTTCTTTTATGCGTCGCGTAATTTTTAAGTTAAATTTGTAAAGAAAATCATAAACATCATTTTGCAAATAGTGATAGCGTTTATTTAATATATTTTATCTTTTCAATTTTCTTTAATTTGCATTTAAGCCCTGTAATTTATAAACTTTTCCTTTAGGTATAATTGTTCATAATCAAAACTTCTTTTCGTTCAAATCCTCTCGATCATTTATTCGTTTTGTGATTCATTACCTGACTCGTTGGGACATAACGACACAGGTAAACTCTATATTCCTCGATCCTCATTGCATTTGTGTGCGAATGTTTTAAGTTTCTTACGGTTAGCCATTCACAAGTGGCTAGCTTGTGTGAAAACTTGGCGGTTCAAAGACGGATCAAATTTTAGGCCTTATTCTTGGGTCTTGTGCTAATTATCTTCCGTTTAGCAGTTAGTGATTTGAATATTCACTCCTTGTTCATACCATCTATCTATATCTATATATTTTTTTATAAAAATCCAAAATCCAAAACATTTTTATTTTATTTTTATTACTATTATTATTCAAGTTTTCAACAAACACAAAAACCCAAAAGATTTTCTTTCCTATTTATACAAAATGTTTATCAAAATCCAAAATATTCATCTTTACCCTCTTTACCCTTTTTGATTCTTTATCCCTTTACCTCATCCATTTGATTCTAACCTTCTATTATCATGGAATCTCTCACTCACTGACGAGTTCGGGACGAAGTTGAAAACTTGACTTTATCACAAATGTCAAGAATTCGTGTTGTTCGTGAGGATCCATTGATTCTCAAATGAGAAATGGAGCGAGAAACCGGGGTGACAAGGACCGGTGCTTCCTTCAATAATGGAAGTGCTAATCATCCAACCTACGGTTATCGAAGATCTAACCCTCGATTGCTCTAAGCCGTCTAAAATTGATCCTAAACTTTCACAATTCACGGTTAAAAGCAAACATGCGAAATTTAGACGGTGACTAGCAAGAATGACTTGCCTAATCTTCACGTTTCTCAAGAACGGAACCGGAGACCATAACGGTAGTGGTGAAATTGCTAGCTCTCGAGCACACCACTTGTCCCACTCCGGATTTTCAAAATGTTCTTGAGACTTGATAGTCATTCGGATCACCATGTTGGTTTTGTTGATTCTTTGAATAAACCGATTCCTTCTCATTACTCTTAAATGAAATCGTTTATTCCTTGTGTGGTTGTGGTGAGCCTCTTTTGGTTCACCATATCATTTGTGTACGTGTGTGCGATGTGGTAATGATATTGAAGCAGGGTTGTTTGTTTTGTGGTTCGAGGAATTCATTTGATTATGATCATAATCCGAACTCATTTAACGACTCCTCAAACTTTTCCAATTACCACCACGGCCGACTTATCTTGAGATAATCAACATAACTACTATGAATTTTGTGGAGGTCCTACTTCAAGGATTTGAGTGTCAATCAGGAAACACGTTTGTCTATGAGCAGTTTTCGGTAATGCTGAACTTTGGTTATGACCAATATTGTCACACCCCAAATTACTGTTTTGCGTGAATGGAATTCTGAGGATTATTTGTCATAGCATCACAATCACGAGTTATATTGAGCGACCTAAAGTGTCGTTTGGAAAACACATCGTTTGATTTAATAAAATAATCGAGTTTACAAAGTAGGTCCCAAATGAAAATCAACTTGCGGAAATAAGTTTGTTACAATTCAAACGATGTTTTAAAATACGTAAAACCCAGTGAGGCGTCGTCATCACGACTCCATGAAGTGTCCAAATGCGTACCATGAAGTAATTGCCTTAGATACGAGATACAAACATGCTAAAGTGTCAACACAAAGGTTGAGTGAGTTCATAGAGTTTGTTTTGAAATGTAAAGCCTTTCAAAATCGTTAATGCAACAAAGGCATTGAAAATCCACTCGGTTCAAGTTCCGCCCATACAAAACTTGCAACCCGTAGTGTTCGCAATCCATTGCCAAAATGTGTATAGTTTATGTTCAAACATATGATTTCAATGAATTCACAATAGTACCAACTCGACGTAGAACAATAGCACTTAATCCATAGCATATAAGCAATAGCACATAAGCAATAGCACCTAACTCGATGTATATCGGTGGTCGGTGATTTAGAGCGTTATCTGACGTGGAACCATAGCACGCAAACAAGGACAATTTATATAGTACGAGATTCGGTTTTGAAATGATGTAATCGTGATAGGAGTTATCCTTAAGAATATAAAGTACTTGTGAAAAAATATAGTTAAGCATGCATCTCCCCAAAGCAGTTATGAAAACAAGTAAGCGAGGGCTATGAAACTCGCGTAATATGTTAGAGTTTAAAGTACTTGTGAAAGTAAAAGAAAAGCAGTTTGAGCATGTATCTCCCAAAAGTAATTCAAAGCGTATAAAGGTAGGGGCTATGGAACTCACAGTAATATGTTAGAGTTTAAAGTACTTGTGAAAGTAAAAGCAGTTTGAGCATGTATCTCCCCAGTAATTCAAAGCGTATAAAGGTAGGGGCTATGGAACTCACTTGGTAAGCAGCGAGATGACAAGAGTGAGTACACTGAGGTATAATGGGATCGTCAACGAGACCTATTACGAATGATATGATATGTCATGTGTTGCAATGTAATGTTATCATGCACCATTATGTTATTTATACCATTTACGAGTTTTGAAAATGTTACTAAATCGAGCGAAAATACTGGTTTGACGTCTTGACCCTTCAAAAATGACTTTACATGTTTTACGTCAAAATGTCATCCTACAATGGTTTTATAATGATTTTGGTGAAATTACCATTTACGTCGCAAAACAATGTCGTCGGAAAAATCATGAAATCAACAAAAATGGCTCAGGAAAAGTAGTCGGTAAAGCGGTGTCGTCGATCGTTAGAGAACGAACTCGACGGTTTTGGAAAGTTTATATCGATATCTAGAAGTTTCATTCGAGAGTTTTCGTCAAAGGTCTCGATCATAAAGACATTAAAGGTTAAAGTTGGAGATTTTGCTAATTGGGTGCGAGAAAATGAGTTTCGACCAAGTTTGAACATCCGTAAATAATTTACTATGACTCCAGCTTGACAAAGCGGCTTTTGTTTTGAAAAATATGGCCGATGAACTTGATTTTACTAGAAGACAATTTGTTCCAAAAGTTTTGCATCATAGTTAAAAGCTGCATGAAACATAGCCCTTACATTAATGAAATACTTGAATCGTAGAAATAATATAATTTTCGAGAAAATAATAGTTCGGCAACTTTATAAAAGCGTGCATATATTTGTCGTTTCAAATCCGTTTTCTCGTAAAATATGTCCTTAACCGTATCAAGTAAACTAATATATTTTTGAGAAGTCGCAATAATTTATGAAGCTTAAGGCTAGTTTTTGACCCGAACAAGTAAAAACATCAAAGCTGAATTTTCTGAAAATAATACGTTTCGTCGTCAAACTTTAAAAATTCACCACGGCTTCGTTATAACTCCGTTTTTATCCGTTCAAAAGGCCACGGATTCGTTTTAAAGTATATTTTCTAAATATCAAGGCCAAAATGTCGTACCAACTGTTGGTTTTTCCAGAAATTCGAAACAAGGACAGAACCTAAAATATAGTTATCGAAAATAGTTTTTCTCGGACAAAACCTATTCTAATCCCTTCAAATCAACTCCAAAGCTAATCTAATCCTACCATACACCTTCTTAGGGTGTCATGGGTTCCTAATCACCATCAAGACCAAAGAATACCATGGGAATAATTATAGGATGACCAATATGTATATATAACTTCTAAAATCATAAGAAAAATGGTATAAATCACATAACATGCATATAAGCTCCAAAAATGAAAAGAAACATATGAAAATGACAAGGAAACATGAAAATGAATAAAACATGCTTACTAGTGAAAATGAAGAGGTGTAAGTAACAAGGATTAACTTAAATATCCTTGGTTTTTATTTCAAAACCATATAAAGGATATAATCTAGGTTGTTAAACACTTGATTTTGCAAAACTTTTGATCCCTTTTTCTTGATGAATGGCGGTTTGGAGAAGCCAAAAGGAAGAAAAACTTTGTTCTAACACTTGTGAAATGAGAAATGTGTGTGAAAAATAATTGAGTTGCAAGACTTTTGTATTGAATGAAATAATTAGAAAACATAAACCTTACCTCATTAATTGACAACCCTCCCCAGGGCGGTTTGGGGATGTTGTCTCAAGATATTTTTTTTTTATCAAATGTATTACTTGTATATATTTTGTATAAACTTTGACAAAAGTGTAAGTAAAGTATAAATATTATTAACTTGTAGAGCAATTGGTAATACTTGGTGCAAGTAAGTTTTATTAGGTCAAAATAGAATGTAATGAGATGATAAAGATTGTAAAATACTTTCCTTGTGAAAATTGAGTGCTAAAATAATTATCGTATAATTTTAAGAAAAACGTCGTAATAATTAAACTTTAACGATTTAAGTACCAAATAAAGTTGAAACACTAGGAAAACTAAAATATAGTTTTATGAACTAAATGTAAGTTTAAAAATACCTGGGATCATTTTGAAAGTAATGGATTAAATATTTAAAATAATAACTCACGCGATAAAGATTATTAAATATAAAAATTACGCGTTAAGGTGAAATGAAATGTCGTGAATGTACTAATGAAATGCACATGATGTCAATGAAATGTAGACTAATCATAGTCCATATGAAATGTGCGTGATGACATGATCATGAATTCGCCATTAAACCTCCAAGGTTCTGTAATTTGAAACAAGTAAACCAAGTTTACTATAAATGTTAAAATAATGAGGCATAAATCGTGTCAAGAAATGACACGAAAGTACGGGTTGTCACAAATATCCATATAATTCACTGTCCGGACTCGTAGTTTTATTGTTGTGAGTCTTGTAGGTCCCACTTGACTCGATTGTCAAATAGGAATCCATTTCCTTGTAACAATCATGACTTTCCAGAGTTTGACAATTTCCAACCTCCACAGCACCATCGGTTCAAACTCCACCTAAGCCGTTGTCTCGAGAAATTTCCCAAAATTTTGAAACCGCAATGAAAGCACTTGATGATATAATTAGTAACTTTAAGAATCAAGTGAGTGGTGAAAAGACCATGGGAGAATTGCTAGCCGAAGAGCGAGAGGCCATAATCTAGGGAAGAATTATTAGTCCTAGAGCAGCGGCTCTAAAGCGTTCCCAATTTCTTAAAGGCACTCTATATGATGATGGCGAGAGTTTTATCCTCTTAATATTATTTCTCAACTCCTCGGTCGGTTGATATCCCGTGATTGAGATTCCATCTCAAACAAGCTGCTATCACACCAAGCTCCCACTCTCTCGAACATGGGGACGAGCATCTTGACCTTGTTCACGAAAGGAATCGACGAATTCATAAAGTCTAGTGTTGAGAACCTTGTCCCGATCCCGAGAGTCACAGGGGAACTTCGATCATATGTGTGATTCTCTTTCCCTCTTGAGTGTTCAAAGATCATTTGAAACTTTCTCCAATTATGCGAAGATTGTGCTTCTTATGGAAACATCGGTATGTTGAGGCATCACTTCCACAATTTGATGCGATCATCTTCTTGAGGAGTTCACCGATGAACTCACTCACATCAATCCACTTTCATCGAAATAACGATGTTCTCTTTGATTTGAAGCCGATCCGAGAGAGCGAAAGTCTCCTTGATAATGATCGTTCACTCACTTCTCACCCTAACGGTCCAATAGAGAATGTTGATCACTTTGTTCCGAAACATTCAAAGCTACTTTCACCAATCCTCTGTTTGAATTCGACTCGAATTCACTTTAATTCGAGAATCCACTCTTTGATACTCGGACCGAGGATAGTGATGAGCCCGCAATGGAACAAGAGTTCACAATTTCACTTCATGTGAATGATTCTCTTCATGAAGAGTTCTCCGGTGAACTCTCTCATGACATATCTCCTCCGGAACATGATCATTTCTATTTTGATCTTGAGGATGATATTGGCTCGGAGGAAGGGTACTCTATCATCTGAGTTTGCTTATTGATGATACTACTCTCACCCTTCCTCCGATATGTCTACATTTGAGGATGAAGAATGGATCTTGATTGTTATCAAAATCTTTCTTCCTTTCCTCAAATATCTTGTGATTCTCTTCATCTTCACTCCTTGGAATGAAGACACTATCTTGACCCGGCATTTTCATTTATCATTTTTGAGCTGGATCTATGTATATCTCATCGATTGTGGAACTTTCACGTACTTGATGTTTATACAAACATCTTGAATGAAAGTCAGATGGAGTTGTCTCTTCCACTTACTTCCCATGAACAAATTATTTTGGGGTCGAGTCAAGCTAGCGACTCGGTAATCAAAAATGTAGTTAAACATGGGTTTTCACCCGTGTGTACCACCTAGTGTGGGGAGTTTCCCCATGTGTATATAAGTTTTCTCTAAAAAAAAAAAAAAAAAAAAATCATTTTCGAATTAATGGTAGTAGTATTTCCCTTTTCGTTATTTGTTTCGGCATAACCGTCGGTACTTTGAATATTGAGGGCAATATTCATTTCTAAGTGTGGGGAATTCTCACGAATTTTGTCATGTAATTATACCCAATTCCCCATTTTGGCAAATTTTTTTTGGAGTAAGTGTTTACACTCGCTCGACTTATGGTTATCGATCCACCATGTCTAATAAACAAAAGTTGGCTAATCCGAGAGCAAGCGACTCTTGGTAAAGATATCTCAAATCCGTTGACGGCTTGCAATTTGCCCAAAATTGTATGGTGTTGACTCGCCATATCTTTAATTAGTGAAGAGTTGGCTAGCCATAAGTTTATGGCTTGTGGTAGCGATGGAAAAACCATAATTGGTAATCACTCACCAAAGATAATATTGATAATTTATCTAAGGGTTGGCTAGTCCGAGCAAGCGGCTTGGTAAAGACAAATCAAATCCGTTGGAAGGCGGTGGTTTGCTCAAAATCACATGATTATCGATGTACCATGGTTCTTACTTGAACTGAAACATTTGGCTACTCCAGTAATGGCTTTTGGTAAAGAGATTCAAATCCATTAAGTTTTTCTCAAAAGATTGCTAGGGACTAGCAATAGTTTAGTGTGGGGGATTGATGAGTGTGTGAATACTCATCATTTTTGTCAATCTGAGCTATAAAGCGTTTAAAATGCTCGAAATGCATCAAATCGAAAATATCTCAAAATTGCATTTTATATGTTTCGGATGCAAAATGTTTAAAAGCAGGATGAAAAATGAGCTAAGTTTGCATAATTGGCGTTTCGGTCCCCAGTTTCAAAGTTGTCGAAATAGTCCTGAGCACTTATTTCAAAGAAAAATCACCATAGGTCCTTTTAAAATCATAACTTGTCATAATTAGTCCTTTGGTGAAAAATGTCAAAAGTTTTGAGAAATTACAAGTTTGGTCCTTCAAGTTTAAAAATTGGCAAAAATAGTCCTTGGAAATTTGAAAATGTCTATTTTGGTCCTTGCACTATTGAAACTTGTCACTTTTGGTCCCTTAGAACAACTTTGTGAAAATGGCAGCCTTGGTCCTCCAACTTTCAGAATTTACAAACAAGTCCTTGTATTAAAACCTTAAACCTTTGCACCTTTGGACCTTGTCATAACCCTTGGACCGCGAAACCATTGTGACCCTCCTTTTGACCCCGCCTTAATATTAAACCCAGTCAAACATACGGTCAAACAAACACCCTTGTTTCCTCCTTTTTCCTTCTTCCCAAGAATTGCTGCATACACGGTGATGACCATCCTCGCATCAACATACATCCCTTATCACTCCACCTCTCCTAACAATCCAAATAGCATTTAATGCTGCTCCTTCATTACACTCAATCAAACCCCACTGGCTAAAACCACTTTCCCGCCAAAATTACATCAAACGGCCAATATAGCTTCAACTGATCCAATGGTCCTGGAAACAAGTGGGATGTGCTCAGAAACAAGTTGCAAGACCTTTTGCATATAAAAAGAAGAAAGAGGAGAAGAGAGGAGAGTAGTAGTTAGTTTAAAAAATTTCCTTTATGTCGTTTTTTATATAAATGTTTTAGTTTAAGTATAAAATTGTAATATTTTGTTTCAATGTACTAAACTCAAGTCACTTTGTCAGTATAATCTACTTTCTAGTATCAATTCAAGGTTTTAATATCATTTCATGTTTCAAGTTCACTGTTGCAATTTCAGTTTCAAATTCCTATGCCCAAGCTTTTAGTAGCTTATTTTAAGCTCAAATAAGTTTATTTAAGCTCTTTATAGCTTTTGGTAGCTTACATTTCGGTTTCAAGCAAATTTGGTTTTTGGTCAACAAAGTCAACTGTGAAGAGAAATTGGTTCAAGCAGATTTGGAAATGGATAATGGTGTTCGAGCTTGATTTTGGGTTGGATTAGACTAGTTTAGGATAGTTTGGGTTCTGTATAAGCTGCAATATAAGCTGGACACTTGTGAGTGTTTTACTTATTTTCATTAATAGTGTATTTTTTGCATAATCCTTATATGTCTTGATTTGTTGTAGTTTTAGTTTAGACTTGCTTATTTAACTGTCATTAGGTCATAAGTTATTCAAGTTTCAGCAGTAGCATAAGCAGTTAGTCATTTAAGTAAATCATTAGCCAAAACAGTTTTAGAATTGGTGTTTGGATCAGTGGGTATAGTTGAAATTAGCCTTGGTTTGCACTTGAAATATGCATACTCAGTCTCAAATAGGACCACTTGATTCATATCTGTCTTAATATTGCATCTGCGTAGCTTCAGTCAAAATCACTTTTACACCTGTCTTAATCTCATATACATTTGGAAGATTGTGAAATCAAAAGTTTGATTTGTGTTTAATTATCATTAGAGTAGCTTAATTCGAGTTCCATTTCATAATAAAACATCAATCTCGGTTCATAATTTGGTTTCAAATCTCATTAAAGTCAAACTCTCAAAATCAGTCAAAAGTCAAAAATGAAAAAGTCATTTTCAGCCCAACCTAAGTTGATTTTTAATTGATTCATCTCTGGGTCAAATTTATTAAAACTTTGGGTTTTAAAACTTCAACTGGTCTAGTTTCTTATTATGATTTTGTAGATTTTAGTAATTTTTATAAGCCCAAGTAGCTTGTCAAATGGGCTTAAAAGTGCCTGTCTTGTTGACTCGATATTCATTGAGTCTCGCAGGAGTTGTCGAGAACTTGTCAAAAGCTCCTTAGAGCTCGTCCAGTGTCTAGTTTTGGTTTATAAGTTCTTAGCAGGGTCTCCTTCAAGTTCCAACTTTTGTTTTGAGTCTCGACTATTAAGTAGCTTATTTTAGCTCTAACTTAGTAATTGGAAGCATTTTGCACTTAAGCTCATATCATCAAATCATTCAATAAGCAAAATAGAGGTTTAGAGCGGTTGTAACTAGTTGCATTTGGGTAGTTTTAGCTTATTATAGCTTACATGTCGGTTGGTGGTCTTTGGTGTTCATTTGCTTATTCCAGTCTTGTTATAAGCCCTTGTCACTTCTGATTTCAATTTCTTACACACAGCCATTGTTTTATATTTTCTTAGATTCAAGTATGTTATTTAAGACTTTTCTGAATTTTGATTTTCTAGGTCGGTTGCTATTTTCTTTATTTAAAAGCAGTTTTAAGTCATTTTAATTAGCTTTTAATACAATTAAATCGAAAAACTTCAAAAAAAAAGTTTTCATTTTCCTAGGTTAAGATAAATATAAAAGTCAAAAAATATTTTCCAGATTTTCTTAGTTAAATTTTAGCTATCCTAGAATCTGTTTTTAGCTTAATCTCATTTCATCAAATCTTTGCAGTTGGCTATCCAGAGGTTTTAATAGTTGTAATCTCTTGCATTTGGTTCTTTTAGCTCATCCTAGTTCTGTTTCAGTTGGGCTTGTTGTGCTCCTTTGCTTATTAAGTGCTTATTCAAATAAGCACTTGCACATCAGTTTCTATTACTCCAAAACAGCCCCATGTTTTCCATTTTTCTAGCTTCAAAATATTATTTCAGACTTTTCCTGAATTTTCAGATTTTTCTAGTTGATTTGCTATTTTTCTTAATTTAAATTAGTTTTTAAGCATTTTTAAATAGCATTTAATACAAAAAATTAAGAAAAGTTTCAAAAAAATAATTTTTCATTTTTCTTAAGTTTAGATAAATATAAAAAGACAAAAAAATATTTTTCCATATTTTTCTTAGTTAAATTTGTATTTTTAAGTAATTTAATTAGTTTTAAATAGTTTTTAATTCCTAGAAAATCCAAAAATATTCAGAAAAATACAAAAATAGTTTTGAAAATTCTATTTTGATATTTTAGATTTTTCTAAGTCTTAATTTTATTTTTCTAGCTTATTTCCTATTTTCTTGCTTTTAGGTGATTATTAATAGTAAAAAATAGTTTTAATTAATAATAATTAGATTAATAGTTATAAAAATAATTTCTTTTTCTAAATATTTTCTTTTATCATTAGGTTTGTAAAAATATCATTTTCATATTTTTAGGGTTAATATTGTGTAAGTTTCACTTTTTCAGTTGTACGCTACGTAGTTTTTATTTCAGTTTTGTAAAAACATAAAAACAAAAACATCATTTTAAATATAGTGATAGCGTTTATTTAATAGTTTTTATCTTTTTAATTTCCTTTAATTTGCATTTAAGCCGTTGTAATTTGTTGGCTTTTCCTGTAGTTATAATATCATTCAAATCCCTTTTTCCGTTCAAATCTCTTGATCACTTTACGTTTGATAATCCATTGCATAGCTCGCTGGGACA
>CM040245.1:47566955-47587497 GCA_022545495.1 Chrysanthemum lavandulifolium
ATGGTGCTGGGATTCTCAGCTCATGATCTCTTATTGTGTTTTGATAGCTTCGTCCATATCCGTGACTGATCTTCAACACGAATGGTTTAACTTTTTTGTTACTTAGTTTATTTTTATGTTATGCGGATAAAGAAAATAATCCATGTGTCTTAGTTCAGAGGTCTGTTACTTTAATCAAGATATACCGGTAATAACAAATAACAATTGAATCAAAAGACTTTTCTATATTTCACCATGAATTGTTTGTTACGGATGTGCTATCTATTTATACATATTAAAAGGGTATAATGAAGCGACATGTTGGTTCAAAAGAACCAATGATATGTCGGTTTTGGTGTTATAATCGCCAAATAGCGCTTATTTTGTAACGCTCTTTTAACCGTCAAAAACTGCCTTGGTTGATTTTTATGTTTGACTTCTGCGTTGACCGGTCGTATGGGTGTTGACTTGGGTCAATTGGTATTGTGATGGGTCGATTGGGATTAACCCAATATTCTCCCTGTTAATCACAATCGCTGCGACGTAGGTCTTTAAGTCTTCTTGATTCATCTTCTGGTTAAATCCACCATCTGAGCTTTTAATTTGTTGTAGTGCTTGTGATCATCCTTATATCCAGGCAGATAAATTTTTCTTCGGTTTTTTCCACCTTTTCTTATGTGATCTTCATTATGTCCATGTTGATCGGGTTATTTCCACCTTTGTGATCTTCCTTAAGTCCAGGTTGATCATGTTCTTCTAATTATTTCCACCTTTGTGATCTTCCTTAAGTCCAGGTTGATCATGTTCTCTTGTGCTTCTTCAACAGTTGCCATAAGCAATGTTGGTTCTAAGTCTTCTTCAATGAGATTAGATTGTTCTTCTTTCTTTGATGGACATTTGTTTGCAAAATGCCCATACTTCTTGCATTTAAAACACATCACCTTACTCTTATCATGAGTAAATTTATTTGAGTTGCTGTTTGATTTTCCTTGAAATTATTTTCTTGGTCTCGCAACAAATCATGTCCACATTTTTCACAGTGTCTTCCGTGAGTAATGTTATTGTTGTGATGTGTAAACAATAACTTATCTTGATCGTTATTGTCCTTATTCTTCTTAAACTTTATTCTTTCCTCGTATGTCTTGAGTCTCCCAATTGCTTCTTCCATAGTCATTTCACTTAGGTCGGAATATTGTTCTATAGATGCGACTATTTGCAGATACCTATCGGGTACAACATTTAATAGTTTTCGTACTAAGGTTTCATCTTCTATGGTGTGTCCTAAACTAGCGGCTTTGTTTACGAGTGTTGTTAGTTTTGTAGCAAAGGTGTCAATTGTCTCGTCTTCCTTCATTTGTAACATCTCAAAATCAGATTTGAGAGTTTGTAGTCTTGCTTGTTGAACTCTGTCTTCGCCAACGTGTCTAGTTTTCAAAGCATTCCAAATGTCCTTCGCGGTTTTGTGCTTGTTATTTGAAGTAATTGTTCCTCGGTAAAGCTTGATAAAGGAAAGCAATAGCGGTTTTCTTTGTCTTATTGGGTTGAGTCGACTCACCGGCTCTATTGTTTCCATAAGTTATTTGCTTCGAGAATGATTTTCATGCTAATTGCCCATAATGAGTAATTCGGGCTTTAGGATCGACATTGAAATTGGGGTGTACTATTTGTAATATTAGTACTATGTTCCTTATTTCCACTTCCTTTCGTCATATTTTAAATATAAAAATATCTCCAAAATCTAACACGAGGTGTGTTGAAAAATGTTTTATTTTTTCTTATAGGCTATAAAACTTTATAGGACTGGTTTTAAATCCAAAACTATCCTCGGAGATTATATATTTTAAAAGCTTAATAGCCTAAAGTTAATTCTACTTTAAATGTTATTCCTAATTATAATAAGCAACAGAAAATACTAGGTTATTATATTCTAATTATGATAAGATACTATAATATAAATGAAAGTAACTTATCAAAAAATAATATATATCTAAAATGAAATATATACTATATAAAAATGAAAGAGTGATTTTGTAAATTTTAGAACCCGGAGGGTTGATGGTCTAACCCGATGCCTTAAATAAATAAAATCCTTTGAGTAGCCCACTTAAAACAAGCGCCTCTTTTGTGTGTATATTCTTATCTTCTTATGAGATAAAAGTGAGATATGTTTTATATTTTATTATATCTCTTTGAGATACAAAATAGAACGCTTCTTTTGTATGTAATTTTATCTCTTCCTTTTGTGAGATAAGAAAGCGCCTCTTTATTTCTTATATCTCTTAAATTGAGATAAATAAAAAACCGTATCTCCTGTGGAAACTTTATTAGTCTCTCCTTTTTCGGAATGAGATCGTTTCTTCTTCTCCAAATCGTGGTCAAACGCCTATGATAAGGCTTGAGTGGCTTCTTCGTTTCTCCCAGACGTGGTGATCTTTATGAACACCGCATCCCTTCAATCGAAATTTTTAGGGTTTCGTTGATTTGGGGTTTCTAAACCGTGAGTGATATGAAAGATTGGAGACTTTAATTAAGTCAATTGGTGATTTAATTAATTATCCGGCTTGATTCTTGATTCGAATGTGTGTTTGTTCTAATTTGAATCTTTGATTTTGCCCTAATTGATGACTTCGCTTAGTTTTGTTTGAATCAATTTGTAAACGGTTTAATCCGCTTTCTAATCCTACGTGGATTAAAAATCGCTTCGATGAAAAAAATGCGAATGATTTTGTTGTCGGTATGAGTAATCACTGTGTGATTGTTCCTTGATGCGACAAACGATGTAACACAAAAGTGACACTTTTGATTTGTGTTCAAGTTATTTTGCGATTTTTATTATTATTATTATTTTAATCGAGACCAAGCTTCGGTTCTTATTGATTCGAAATTAAAACGAAAAATGGTATATGATGATTTTGGCTCGATACCAATTGTTGGTCTGCTTTTATGGATCTTTAATCAAGATATACCGGTAATAACAAATAACAATTGAATCAAAAAACTTTTCTATATTTCACCATGAATTGTTTGTTACGTATGTGCTATCTATTTATACATATTGAAAGGGTATAATGAAGTTTACATGTTGTTCAAAAGAACCAACAGATATGTTTGCTTCGGTGTTATAACCGCCAAATAGCAGTTATTTTTGTAAATGTCTTTTAACTGTCAAAAAACTGTCTTGGTTGACTTTTATGTTTGACTTCTGCGTTGACCGGGTCGTATGGGTGTTGACTTGGGTCAATTGGGTATTGTGATGGGTCGATTGGGATTAAACCAATAAGTTCAGTTCGAGAATGCCCGGGATTTTTTTTCCAGTTTGCAAGGTGCGGTTGTGTCTGTGAAGTGCGCTGGGGAGGTGGTTTACGAGCTACAATATTGTCACAAGGTATAACATTTATGATTTTCGACTAATAGTTAAAATCTAAGACGGTATTTGTTAAGGAAACAAAGTGGTTTTGCAAATGAACTAAACTTTATGATGGCGCCTATTTGTTTTTCTGTTACGTGCTTTTTTGTCAACTAAAAGGCTAAATTTACTTTAGAAAGGATTCAACTCTTTACTTTGCTTCTATAAAGTATGTCTTGAATTATTTGTATTTCCTACTTTCTCATTGCTTATGAGAACTCTTCTTTTTTACAAGTATGGTGTTAACTATTAAGGTTGCATTAATGCTTTTCCATTTCTTTCAAATCAGTCAAAATATAGTAGAGGGAGATAGATTAATTAATACTGAGTTTCTTTTCATGTTTCGACAGACTAGAACTAACACTATTCGAGGCCTATATGGATGCATTTCAACGAAGCTAAAAGTCAATGTAAGCGGTCTATTATCGAAAAGCAACAATAGTTGCACTCATACAAATGATTTGCCATGTCGCCTTTGTTCATCGTCATAGAGTCGAGTGAAGGTGGAATTAAATTATCGATGTACATGTGAACGATATGTATATATCGCTATCCACAAATGCTAATATTACTTGATGTTTATAATGAATATCATTAATTAGGTGTGGGATAATAGATTTTAGCATATACTTATGTTGGCACGCTCAGCTTATTAGGAGTTTCGCCACCGCATTGCTACGCTTGTGGGAAGTCGAAAACATGATCACACTAAAGATCTTAGGTAACCAAATTAACATGTTCCGATCAAAGTGGAAATAAATTAGTTTATTTGCAAGAATGAACAACTAAAGGCAACTTGTAGACATATCCTTTTTTGTCAAAACCCGACATTGTTGCAAACTATATTTGGCAATGTCATTGACCTTTATATGGGTTGATTCGGTTATATACTTTCCCTAACAAGTAAAATAAAAGCGATGATGTTGAAAGTCATCAAATGTATATTTCAATACTACTAAATACTTTTGAAAAGATTTAGATTATAATAGCATAAAGCTTTTAATCATTTTATAGCAAACTTTATCTATTAAAAAATGAGGACAATAAGCTTTTTCGGTCACCGATTCAACATGTTTCAACCGCAAAAAGTACCCATTGTTGGGTTTTAGGTTCCTTGGATCAAGAATTATTCTAAGTGTTGGAATCACGGACGAGTTAGAGAAACCACGGACGTAAGAATGAATCCACTCAAGACAAACCGCTGCTAGTAGTATTGTGTAACCACGGATATTGTAATGTAACCACTGCTAGTATTGTATAGTCGGTTTAATATTTTGTATTAGATAAATATGGAAAGATATTTATCTTGTAGGTTACGATTGTATTATGTAAAGGACTCCTTAGCCTATAAAAGGAGGTCCTAGGTTAGATTAGAATGACGATGTTTTATATCTAAGGTCGATACACTTCAAGGTTGTAAAACCCTAATATCGTTGAGTATTCAGATAATAATAATATTGAGGTGTTGAATGTTCATTGTTCTTCTTCTTAAGATTAAGTATTAAATTCCGTGATACTTAATAAGTCTTTGTTTAAGTCAAGATTCTATATTAGATCGCTTGCTCAACTGGGATCAATAAGTGGTATCGAGCTTGTGATCTAGAAACCGTAACCAAGAAGAAGTTTTGTTAAGTTCTATTCAAGAAAGCTAAGATGTCCGACGAGACCACATGGTAATCGATCAAAGGTGCCCATGCTCAAGCATGGTGAGTATCAAATCAGAGAATGCGAATGAGGCAATACATTCGTATGATTGATTATGCTATCCGGGATGTTGTTGAAAAAGGTGATACTCTTCCTAAGAAGGGTGATGATGGTAAAGAGATAGCCATTGTTAGTGAGGTTGACAAGGCTAGAAGGAAGTCGGAGATTAAAGCTCATAGTATTCTCCATGGAATACCTAATGAGTATGCTTTGGACTTTGAAAGATATGAGTCTGCTAAAGAGTTACCGAATGCTCTCGAAACAAGGTTTGTCGGTAATGAAGCTACAAAGAAATCAAGGAAGAATATGCTCAAGCATCGCCTGAAAACTTCACCGCTTTTAGATGAGAAAACTTGATGGCACTTATAATAGACTTCAAAACTTATCACCAATTGAAGTCGGTGGACTACAATGTTATTCAAGAAGATGTAAATTTGAAGTTCATTAGAAGTTTATCACCGAATGGGCCGCTCATACAATTGTGTGGAGAAATAAGGAGGACTTTGATAAGATGACTCGACAATCTCTACAACAACTTGAAGGTTTATGAGTCCGAGAATAACGTTGTCGGTGCATCTTCTACTAATCAAAACATTGCTTTTGTTTCCACTAATCACGAGAGTTCACAAGATGTATCCACCGCCGCCTATGGAATAACCACTGCCATCGCAAACAATACCACTGTTAATGATAATGTCGTGATGGTGCAATTTGTTCTTTTCTCGCCGATTTAACTACCAAGTTATCGCTTTTAAATCAAGATCTAGATCAAATTGATCCCGATGATCTTGAAGAGATTAATCTTCAATGGAAAATGGCAATGTTGACTCTCCAAGCAAGGAAGTTTCGAGGAGGACCGAAGATGTGTTAAGTATGATGGTCAAAGGAGAGCTGGATTCGACAAAAGCAAGATGGAGTGCTTTAACCGCAAGAAGAAGGGTCACTTTGCTAGGGAATGTCGAGCTCCTAAGATGACGGAAGGTATCAAGAAGACCACCAAGAGCTCGCTTCTTCTTCAAAGATTGGTTGCTCAAGATGGGATTGGTGATTATGACTAGAGTGATCAGATTGAAGAAGGTCCCAATGCACTTTTCTTGCTAGTGAAGCTTCAAAAGAGCATAACTTTGCTCTTATGGCCTATGCTTCATCTTCCGGTTCAGATTCTCGAGGTATCTAATGATTCTAAAGCTTCTACTTGTTCCTTTAAATCATGTCAAGATAACTTAGAATCTCAAAAGCTATCAACGAGTTTAAGGAAAGAAGTAGAAAGACTGCTCTAGATAACTTAGGTTATAGAGTTGGTCTAGAAAGTGTTGAAGAAAAGCTTAATTCATCAGTATTAAATGTGAGTTTGAGTATGTTGATAAAATAAATATACTAGGTGGTGAAATTGATCTTAAGGATAGAGATTAAGATGCTTAAAGAGAAACTAGAAAAGGCAGAGAGTGTAAAAGTAGAAGCCCTAAAAGAAAAAGAAAACATGTTGTTAGGGTTGCTAAAACACAAGATGCTTCGATCTAGTAAATAAGCCAATAGGTCAAAAATTATTCAAGGATGGTAATCGATCTAGGTTACAATGATATGCCACCACCATCTCTTATGAAACATGCACCACCTACAAAAGAGCTCTCATTTAGCGTTGAATTTAGTTTCAATAAACCCGTAGGTGAGACTAATAAAATTAAATCACCTAAGATAGGTTATGATAAGTTATCCGATGCTCCCACAATCAAGATCGGGAATCGATTCGAGGAAGATAGATATGAATCAACTAAGCCTGAAAAGATAGAAAAAGTTAAGAAAGTTGATTCTGAACAAGCCAACCTTGTGCCTAGATTTGGAGCTCAAATAGCTAAGAAAGTAGTAGAGTACAAGGAAGTACCTAGGGAACATATGAAAAGATACATACCTAGGGGAAATCATAGAAACTTCAATGGACTAATTTCAAACAGACTAGGAGATGAGTTTTAATGTGTTAAAAAGGCTTGTTATTCATGTGGTAGTTTTGAGCACTTACGTGAGAAACTGCTATAAAAAATGCACCACAAGTTTGGAATCATTGGAGGAGGGTAAATCATCAAAACTTTTCAAAGAAAACAAACCCTCATCCTAACAAAACATGATACCTAGAGCAGTGTTAATGAGGAATGGAATACAAAATCAATAGTCACCGATGCACCCAAATGGGTTCCAACCATCGCTAAGCAAAATGTAAACACGGCTAAGCAAAATCAAACCATCGCTAAGCAAAATATCACCACCGATACAAAAGAAGTTTTAAAAATTCCAAAGGTGATAATCGACACGTTGGTTGGAAACCATTTTATGTCATAAGGCCTCGCCTAGTTGGCAATGGAAGCCTAAGACCAAGGTTTTACATCATGTCAATCGGCATCAATGGACCTAAATAAATTTGATTATGTTGATGACATGGCGCACCCAAGTCGAGATTGGCTTGGGTCCACAAAAGGAACTAATTTGTTTAATTTCATGTGCAGGAAATCTACAAGATGAGCTAAAAGATAAAGGAGTTTTTGATAGTGGTTGCTCCGGGCACATGACTTGGGATGGGAGAAACCCGAGGAGTTTGAAGCTTTTGATGGAGGATATGTGGCATTTGGTAATGATCCAAAGGGAGGAAAGATACTTGGCGATGCACAATCGTAATGGAATTTAGACTTTGAAAAGGTCTATCCGGCACAGGACTTAAGTATAATTTATTCAAGTTTCTCAAATGTGTGATAAGAAAACCGGGTACTTTTGGGAAACCGAGTGTGTGGTGTTGTCACCGATTTTAAGATGCTCGATGAGAAGTATATACTGCTAAGGGTACCTAGGAAGGAAAACATATATTGTTTTGATCTTAAAGATGTGATTCCTAATAGGTCCTTAACTGTTTGTTTGCTAAAGCATCAATAGATGAGTCTAAGTTATGGCATAGAAGGCTAGGTCACCTAAATTACAAAACAATCAATAAACCGGTAAAAGGCAACTTAGTGAGAGGGTTACCTTCTAAAGTTTTTGAGTGTAAGGAATTATGTGGCTTGTCAAAAGGAAAACAACATAGAGCTTCTTGTAAGACCAAACTGTCAACACCATCACACAACCACTGTTTATGCTTTATATGGACTTATTTGGACCTACCTTTGTTAAAAGTTTGAATCATAAGCATGATTGCCTAGTGATCACCGATGATTATAGTAGAATTTCTTGGGTTTACTTTTTGGCTGCTAAGAGTGAGACTAGTGAGATACTCAAGAGTTTCATTACTAAGATAGAAAATCTAGTAAACCATAAGGTCAAGGTAATCGATGTGATAATATAACCGAGTTTAAGAATGATGTGATGAATCGCCTGTAGTTAAGGGTATTGAAAGACGGTTTAGTATTTCTAGAACACCACAACAAAATGGTGTAGCCGAAAGGAAAATAGGACACTAATTGAGGTGCTAGGACAATGTTGTCGTAATCCAAGTTACCTACTACCTTTTGGGAAGAAGGTAGGCACTGCATGTTATGTGCAAAATAGAAGTAAGGTAGTGAAGCCTCATAACAAGACCCCTATGAGATGTTACATGATAGGAAGCCAATGATTGCATTCCTAAAACCTTTGGGTGTCCTGTTACTATCTTGAATACCATAGACTACCTAGGCAAGTTTCAAGAAAAGTCGATGATGGATACTTTTAGGCTATTCTTCAATAGTAAAGCCTTTAGAGTATACATTAGGAGGACTAGAATTGTTGAAGAGAACCTACATGTTCAATTTAGTGAAAAGACTCCTAGTGTTGAGACCAAAGGACCAGATCGGTCGCTTAACATTGATATGCTAACCAAATCTATGAATTATGAGCCTATCATTGCAGAACTTCCACTAATGTTAATGCGGTACACAAAGGATTCGATGCGTAAATGATTCTAAGGAAGTCGATTCTCCAAAGGAGTTCTATTTGGTTGAAAAGTGGAAAGTCGGGTTCGTCTCATCCATCATTGATAAGCAAGGTCCCACCGATGATGCCGCATTGAATATGGAAGCAAAGTCGATCATCATCAAGATAAGGATGAGTTTTGAAAGATGACTCAAGGTCGGTAGAAGAAATTGAAAGAAAGAAAAGGCATTCGAAAGCACCGCTAAGTCAACCAAAAGCACGGATAGTAATAATGAAAGCACTGCTAAGCCAACTTCTACCACTGCCAGTTCAAGTGAAACCCTGGCTGCAAGTACTGGTGATAGTACTTTCTTTGGACCAATTGCAAAGCCATTATTTGGTGAAGAGGAATATCCACATGATCCTACCATGCCTGCTTTGATAGAAATTGATACTCCTATTGATGATGAAGACATGGATGATTTCTTCAATGCTGATTTTACTAATTTGGAACATGTCATTCATGAAAGTCCAGTCACCTCTACAAGGATACATAAGATTCATCCTAAGGAAAAATACTTGGAAATTTGAACACCCTGCTCAAACAAGAAGCAAGGTTAAGAACATTGAACCCTTTCTCGAGCAAGGTTTCTTTGCCATATCACTTCACAAAAGAAATAGTCATAAAGATCTCAGAAATTGCTCGCTTGCTTGTTTTCCGTCTCAAAAGGAGCCCAAGAGAGTGGAAGAAGCTTTATCAGAAGAAGGATGGGTTAGAATCATCACTTGATGATGATGATGAGGAGGAGGAGGATGAGGATGTTAGATCAATGACTTCTGGTTGATTCCACATGCTGATTGTTGTTGATTGTGATTTTTGAGGAATTAGGGTTTTGGATTAATTGATGTGTGTGTTAATTGGGCCTTGGGATTCTTTTATAAGCAGAGCAAATGGTATTAGTGGGTAAATGAGGGGAAGGTTTAAGTGGTTGAGGAGTTAATGAGGTCTTTTTACTTTGAAATGAATTAATACCGAAGTTGACCATATTGACTTAGCCTTTAGCACATTGGCTAACCACTGCTAAGTATATGGAACCACTTCTAGGTTTCTCTAACCACTGCTAACGATAATCCTTTTCTCTGTGTTTGGTTTATGTTTGTGATTTGCAGGTTTGAAGGATTGTGTACATTGGAGCTTGTGATGTTTTTAGCTGCTAGTGTTTATAAAAAAAAAAAAAAGGTGTAATCCTTCATATTTTTGTGATATCACTAATTTTGACATAGATTTGCTTGTTGTATCTCTTGGTCAACTGGTTGGAGTGAAATTCAGATCCATCGCTAGTGTTTTTTAAACCACGGATAGAGGTCACAAACCATCGCTAGCATGTTGTCGATTTTGGATACTTGAGGTTGTTTGGTAACTTTGGTGAAAACACATTATTTCTCCCCAAATCACGGATAGATCATTTAATTGATCTTCAAATCACTTCAACTTGCGCCTACATAAACCCTAATCACTTTACTTTGCTTAATTCACATATCCCACACCATTTCCAACATCAATCACAATGCCGAACCAAGATTCTCAAACACATAACCTTGTTGCTAACTTGATCAAAAACAATAGATCCAAGGTTTTCATCAAATGATTGATTTCTTATTCACGCTTCTATTCACTTTGCCTTAATCGTCACACCAACCATCCTTAAAGCCTACATACATCAGTTCTGGGGGAATGCTAAGCTTGAGGAGGTCGATGGAGTAGAAGTGTTTAGTTCTGTTGTAGATGAGAATGAAATTTTGGTTAATGAGGAGATCATTAGAAGGGTTTTGAATTTTGATGATGCTGATGGTGTTGTTAATCTTTCAAATGCTAAAATTTTTGATGGTTTGGAGAGGTTAGGCTATACACACAGGGGTGACAAGGTAAAATTTTTAAGAGCATGTTTTCACCCCAATGGAAGTTTTTGATACACACCTTGTTGATGTGTATGAGTAACAAGACCACTGGTTTTGATGACTTTCCCTCCAAGATTGCTACATCTATTATATGTTTTTCTGAGGGAAGGGAGTTTAATTGGTCTAGGATGATTTATGAAGGATTTGTGCAGAACATTAGGAAGAAGGGTAAATATTATTTATATCCTAGGTTTGTTCAACTAATTGTAGAAAGTCAAATAGAGGAACCTGTTGAGCATACTAGGGAGTATGAAGTTCATTATATGCTTCCTAAGGTCTTTGCACATATGAGGAATCAGATGACAAATGTTCAAATAAGGGATGTTCCTTTGTTCCCCATATGATTACTTTGCTCGTTATTCATGCGTTTGATGAAGGTTTTGAGGAACAACCTATAGTATCCGAACCCACCGTTAGTACACCTCAATCCACCGATAGGCACTTGTACCCACCGTTAGTGAATCTCAACCCACTTCTAGTCAAACCCAAACCATCGTTAAACCAATTGTATGGACTAGAGAAAGAAGGGCACCAAGCTACCTCAGTGGTGTTAGTGGTGTTGTTCATGAGGTCACACACGGTGTGGAGGTGACATGATTAGAAGGGCTTCTACCATCGATTCATGCTTAGATCTTTGGTCGATAGTGGAAACATCATTAAGACCCAACCTTTGGCAACTCCTAATGTGGAGAGTTCTTGGAACTTCACACAGTGGAGGAATCCCCAGCCAAGTGGCTCATACAGGTACATAGATGATCGTGCAAGGTCCGGTGCTATGTTTTCTTTATCCAAGGATTCACCTCTCTGAGCGCTTAACACATCAAGTGATGAGGATAGTTTGGAACCCGACACCGAATTGACGGATCCTAAGCTTGTACATGGTGACTTTTCCAATGAACCACCTCTGACCGTTAACACAGTCGAAGTGGGAGGATATTCTTGAACGCTTTAATGAATTGTCGGCTAAATGTTCTAAAATGGATGCTACAATCTCAAGTCTTCAAGAGTTAGCCGTGTTTGTGGTAAAGAACCGAGGTCAAGCATAGGGTGTTGGTTTTGGAGAAAGTAAGAAGACCGGGTTGTTGTTTTGAGGACAATGAGGAAGATGAAAAGAAGGTGGACTCCTCTCCGGATCGAATGTGGAGAATGTACCCAAACAGGGAGGAGTGAAGGCATGAATTGTGAGAGGTCAGATGTGCATATGGAAGAAGATGTGGATCGTGGAGATCAAGCAGCACAATTTGTAGTATCTGATAAAGATGGGAATGAAGATGTTCTTGAAACTTTGAAGACTGTGGTAGAAGATGAGGTAGTGCAGGACACAACCACTGATAGTGTGTCTGCAATCACGGCTGGTACTCTTGAAACCACTGCTGCAGTTTCAGAAATGGTAATTGTACCCACTGCTATCATAACTACTTCCACAATTGTTACAACCATCTCTATGTCACCACCTAAATCAAAAGAGGTTGAGAAAGAAGCTGCAAGTACACTGATCAATCTAAGCAAAACCTCATCTAATTCTACATCCATCATTGCACCTGTTTTAGCTCTTGAATCTACTGCAACCAAACCCAAAGTCGAACAGATTGCTTATGATGAAGAGTATACAAGAGGCATACAAGTCAAGAGGAAGCAAAGTAAAAGAAAAGCAAGAAGAGGAGGAGGCTTTCGTAAATGGTTAGCTAAATGGTATGAATCACAAAACTATTTGCAAGCTTCTAATCAAATACGGGATGAGTATACTACTCAAGAATGGGCATTATTAGATGATGAGGAAAGAGCTAGAATTTTGGGTGAATGGGCAAGGAGGATTAGTAAGGAAAAGAAGCAAGTTATAAAGAAGAAACCTCCTACAATTCGTGAGATGAGAAATGTACTGATGAAGATTATTAAGAATTCAGGCATACATATTCCTGACAATCTTAGTAAATGTTCATTTGAGAGAATCCATGAGCTTTATCTAATGTGTATGAGGATTAATAATGAGAATTTTACTCCTATGGGTTCGAAAAATATGAAGAGTGGATTAAAGGTAATCTAAAGAGAAAATCGAGATTCGGAGACATCCGGTTCTAAAAGATTGAAAGAGATTGAAGATAGTCATCAAATTATCTCTTATGCATTTGAGCTTAATGGAAGTGAAGGTCGTTGGAAAATTCAAAGACTCGATAATGAAGTTTCGAGTTTTATAAATTTTCACAAATGCTTCAATACCGGATAGAGATGATTTAATGAATCTTTGGATATTTTACAAGAATAAGTTTGGTGAAGTACATCCAGATGATTATCATGAGAGACTAGTTTATCATCATTTGAAGATTCTGTTTGAACCAACTCATGATGAACCACAAGGACTCTACAATGGTCATGTTACAAGATGGTTTTATATCAAACTTGTGGAGTTCATGTGTTAGCGTATGCGAGAAGTTATTCATATGCTAGTAGAAGGTGATTATCCTCAATTGAATAAGTATCCGAAATTATTGCTCGATGGTGGAAGCTGGTGGTATAAAGATGTTGATGCCCTATGATGGTCAAGCTTACAATTTGTTGTCAAGTATGAGAAAATTCTTAAATCTAGTAAGTGTTTGGCTACATCCTCCAATTCAGATGTTTTGAGCTTAAAGGAAACTTGAGAATTCTATTTGAATGTATCAAGTTTAGGGGAGGATTGTTGGGTTTTAGGTTCCTTGGATCAAGAATTATTCTAAGTGTTGGAATCACGGACTGAGTTAGAGAAACCACGGACAGAAGAATGAATCCACTCAAGACAAACCGGCTAGTAGTATTGTGTAACCACGGATATTGTAATGTAACCACCGCTAGTCTTGTATAGTCGGTTTAATATTTTGTATTAGATAAATATGGAAAAGATATTTATCTTGTAGGTTACGTATTGTATTATGTAAAGGACTCCTTAGCCTATATAAGGAGGTCCTAGGTTAGATTAGAATGACGATGTTTTATATCTAAGGTCGATACACTTCAAGGTTGTAAAACCCTAATATGGTTAGAGTATTCGTATTAATAATAATATTGAGGTGTTGAATGTTCATTGTTCTTCTTCTTAAGATTAAGTATTAAATTCGCGTGATACTTAATAAGTCTTTGTTTAAGTCATTATTCTATATTAGATCGTTTGCTCAACCGGGATCAACACCCATTGACCACACTTATTGTAAACGTAACGCGTTTTTTTATGTTTTGTATTGTACTAGAACGTTAGTTTGATTTCAACAAAACACTAAAGAGAATTTTCATAAACTAACATGTGTATCCCGTTGTAGTTTCTTGGATTAGCAAAGAATGGAGTTACAATCCGATCATGTTAAAGGATCACCGACCCGTGGCGGCTTTGCACGGTAACCAAGTGGAAGAATTAAAATCCATCATCAAACTACTTCCAATATGGGCAACTGGTATCATATTCAGCGCTATCTACAGTCAAATGAGTAATTTATTCGTACTACAAGGTTCATTCATGGACATCAAGATTAACAACTTCGAAATCCCACCAACATCTCTTAGCATTTTCGACACCCTGAGTGTAATCTTCTGGTGTCTGGTTTTCGTATATCAACGTGGGATGTGTCATTATTCCTTTATAGGATATATCTTCCAAATAACAGTTATAATACCTTTATCATTTGGTAAAATATTTGCGATAATTTCTTTTTGTCTTCTTTGTGTGGTTTCCGCTCATTGGGGCAAATATTTGTAGGTAAGTATATTCCGTTTTTAACGCTATTGTACTTATTCATGTGGTTGGGGCCAAAAACGAAATGTTGATATTGCTCCACTTTTGTAGTCTGGCCACTAATTTGAAAGAATAACATATAATTTTACGCCACTTTACAGGTATCGTAAGGGTCTACAGATGATGTACTATGCAAAGGAGCTAGACGAACTATATACAACCATGTAGCCGGTGATTAGTTTTTATATAAAGCCATCTCTTTTGCTTAGGGTTTAGGGTTTAGCAATAATACCGAGGCTGCAGTCACAGAAGTAGTACATGTTCTTTTATATACCAACATTGGAACAATCAATAAGTAGTTTGTAATTAAGCTGAAGCTCAATAGAAGATTTTAATATTTTCTTCACAGGATGTGATAGCGACTACGGAACACCGAATTGGACGATAATTTCGGGTAAATTATATTTTATTTTCTTCTCGCAAGCTAAATTTAGTGATCCATTTATTAGACTAACTCGCAATATGTAATCAACCTCATACATGAACATGCTAATAGTGTTGTTATATATTATTTTTCGTTAACTAATACCTTCCATCGATAATTATAAGTCATGTCTACCATCGGGCTTGCCTTATCATACATGCACGCCATCGGGTGGGTTTATAAGTCATGCCCGCCCATCGATGGGTTTATAAGTCATGCCCATCGAATAGTAATGATGAACCCACACCACTTTCATGTTCTAGAAATTACTTTCTTATAAAATTTTACAAATTTAAACTAACACACTAAGAAAAATAAACAAATTAAAATGAAATCCCATACTTTAAAATAATTTTTCGTTAACTAACACCATCAAATTTATAATCACAAGTCATGCCCGCATCCTTAAAAATAATTTTCCTTACACTGTTCTCTAGATTTTTATAAAAGAAAAGGAAGGAAACGAAAGTGAAGATGAAAAGAAAAGGATAGAGAGTAAAATTATAAAGTTTCTATGTGTTCTCAAGTCCGAAAAATGAATGAAAGGTATTGAAAGTGACATTTCTTATGTTTTCAAGAAAAATTAAAAAATACATATTTATAAAATTTCCTTCTATATTTAACAAACACATGCAACCAAGTGGGAAATTTGGTAATTAATGTTACTCTCATCCCACTTTCACTCGGTTTACGCCCAATTATGGGTCAGCGATTTTGACTAAAAATCACCCACTTTCAACCATTTCCCTTTACTTTCTCTTCTTAAAATCTTGAGAACATAAATAATTTTTCTCACCCTCCACTTTTCTTTTGCTTTCCACCCTTTTCTAATCTTGAGAACACAACGTTAATGACACCATCAAAATTAATAAAATTAACTTTAAAAAAAATCAAACGTAAACTAATACCATAGCAAAATAAAATGAACTCAAAAATTTTCAACCATAAACTAATAACATAAAAATATAAATGAAACTTGTCCTTACAAATAATTTTCCATTAATCGACACCATCGAAATCATAATTACAATTCATGACCATGTCCTTAAAATACATTACAAATAATTTTCCGTTAATTGACACCATCAAAACCATAATTACAATTCATGACCACATCCTTAAAAATAATTTTCCGCTAACCGACACCCTCAAAATTAAAATTACAGTCATGCCCACCATCGGCGGACTTCACATCTAGTATATATATATATATATATATATATATATATATATATATATATATATATATATATATATATATATATATATATATATATATATATATATATATATATATATATATATATATATATATATATATATATATATATACACTAGTTCATGATCGGCCGATGGCCGGGCTAGTTTCAAGTTATATCTTGTTAAACACTTCTAATTTATGTAGCATAATATGATTATTATTATTATTTAAATGTAATTTTTTTTCATAGAGCTTTGGTATTGAAATATTAGTATATAGCTTCATGACCCTTCCGATGGACGGCTAGCTTTATATGTACTATCAAAAGTATTGATATATGATACAATCGAGACACGATGCTAACTAAAACGAAACCGAATAATGACAGATCAATTTCTCTAAAGTGGAATAAGGGTCCGTACATACCAAGGAGCATATTTTATCCCATTATAAGACTTTGCCCATTCTAAAACATTTCCTTTAACTAAAACTTTGGAGCCATCCTGTTCAAAAGGCCAATCATGAAGTTATTATGGTTATCTTTAATCTCTAATGAATCAAATAGGTGCTCGATAGCTAAAACAAAAAAAAAGGTCAAATGGGTCAAAGTTGCAAAACACCAGATATTTAATGCAAACAAAATCAAATCATTAATACGTAGTAAAATTTTATAGCTAAGAATACCATGAACAAAGATGCTTTTATAACAATATCCGCACACCAAGCTTTTATGAAAATACTGATTTTGGACAAAAAGATCGATCATCCAACACGCCAATGTCGACCCATACAAAATGACCCCATTACCCGCTTGCCCATCCGCACCTCTAGTTTAAGTGCATAAATCTTGTACCATAGTAAGTCAGTGTTGATCCGGTGAACTTTGATCGTGAACCTAGATTATCGAGTATTATTTGCCTTCTTTTGCTTTTTCCTCTTCCATAAGAGACTTGAGATCAACGGTAGAAGCTTCGCATCTCCCTCTACCGATGAACAAATGCAGTTACAACTACCGATGAACAGATGAGCTAAAGTCGCTATTTAATGTGTTTTTATTAACAAAACAACAAAATTTTAAATTGCCATCCACCCAAAAGCGATTAAAGGTTAGCCACGAAAGTTTGAAGCTACGTAACTTTAAGTAACAATTAAATTTCTATATTAATAATACTTATTGAACAGTGATTGTCTGGCCTATAGGATTCAAAATACTAAATTTGGGGAAAGAAAAGAGATAAAGCAGCTTGTGTCTTGTTCCTCGCGTATAGTATTTCAAAATTAAATAACTATTACGTAGTGTTACATTACGAAAGAACAAACTTCATAGTCTGTATTATTTTATTTTATTCTCTAACAAATAGATTTTCCTTGATATTTTTGGCATAAGTCTTCTAACTAATGTGGATAATGGTGATAAGTTATCCAAACAGCGACAAGAATAACCACCTTTATGCCGGCATCTGGATGAGCTTTTGCAATCACCCGAACTCGCCCTTATATATGTAATAGAAAGTCTCTAACAAAAGCAAGTTATCCCGACGAAAAAAACCGCTCGACCACCAACATGTTGTGTCAAAAGTAAGATCAAGTCCATCACATTCTCTTCAAACAACAGTTCTAAGAACCGATCTCTAAGAAGTATACATTCAGAGGCGGATCCAAAGCTCTGCTGCGTCGTTATCTCTTGTACGGCTAAAATGTTGTGAAATAAAGTAACCACCACCGCACCAATTTCGGTCATCCTCTATGAACATATCCCTGCTTCAAATAAATTAATACCACAAAGAAAACAAAATTAAATACAATACCATCATAACAAGAGCCAAAACAGATATAGTTAGCCAAGATCGATCGTAGACATGAATGTAACAAATAACTTTTAAGATGCAAAGTTGATCTAAAAACTCTAAACATGGTCATGTTAAACAACAGAATTAACTTTCCCATCAGTTTTAAGCTATATCGTGAAAGAAGTTTTCACCATAAGCTCTTAACACAGAATTGTACGCACAAATATAGTCTAGAATCAGAATTCCAAACAATTTCCTCCTATGATATAATGTAAGTCACGTCCTAAGTTTGATATAGCCTGAAGTTAATAATGAGTCAGACCGTATCAGCAGCTACATTTTACATACACCCTGCAATTGTTTGTTACCAAATTATTACTCCGTATATCTTGCTAGTTTATATAGGATAAATATATTACTACTTAGTAATTATTCCATTAACAATCATGACGCATGTGACAAATATATATAAAATAAAATGCGAGCTGCAAATTGAATCTACATACCCTTCCAAATGTTCAAGTGGGTTTTCAAGCGTGGTAACAATGACATTATTTATCTCAACCGTCACCTAAAATGAGTACAAAAGTTCCATAAATAATCGCTAAGTAAACCACGAGCACACAAGCTCCTAACAACCTTAAAATATTACAATCTAACATTGTGGTCAAATGAGACATATCGGCAAGATTAGAGCGAGCAAAATGGACAGGTTAGGTAATGGGTCAAAACGTGTAAATTTTGACCAAATGTTTGAGCGTGACCAATTTATGTCTAATGCTATTGCGGGATGCGGTCAGCTAAACCATATAAATTTTGACCAAATGTTTGAGCGTGACCACTATTATGTGAAATTAATCCAAATCGACCCATTAGACCAGTAGTATTGACTCAACCTACACAAATGTTAACCATTTTGACCAAACCCGTTGTGACCCATTGCACAAACCCAAATTAGCTTTTATCACTTAAAAAGATCAATATATCAGGCTACTTACCCATGTGTAATGCTAAAATAAGTTAGATTCCAAACTTAATTTACCTATTACATATATCTGGATTATCTACTCGACTCTTATTTATAACTAACAGCAAGTATTCCACTGAAATTCTTAACAACAAAATAGGCGCACATATGCGACAATATCTCTAACTAATAAATAATAATGAAAGAGCTACTTAATACCCATATGAGGTTTCTCCCAATATAAACAACAAAGAAAGATACAACAGTGACTATACCTCTCATTAACTTTTTAGAATTGTCCCTTGAGCAATTAACATTCATAGTCTAAAGCCCTCGTGTGTAGCGGCAAGGTTTTTGGTTGTGGTATATGTAGAGGGATTGATGCGTGCTAAACCGTCAAGTTTTTCACCAAGCTCGCCACTTGTGAATGGCGTAATCGTAAGAAACTTAAAACGGTTAAGACACGAACTCAATGAAGATCCGAGGAGTATAGGGTTTTCCGGTCGTTATGTCCCAAATGAGCTATGCAATGGATCACCCAACGATAGTGATCGGAGATTTGAACGAAAAGGAGATTGTGAATTATTATAACTAAAGGAAAAGCCAACAAATTACAACGGCTTAAATGCAAATTAAAGGAAATTAAAAAGATAAAAAATATTAAATAAACGCTATCACTATATTTAAAATGATGTTTTTGTTTTTATGTTTTTATAAAACTTAATTTAAAAACTACGCGACGTACAAATAAAAATGTGAAACTTACACTATATTAATCCTAAAAATATGAAAATGATATTTTTACAATCCTAATGATAAAAGAAAATTTATAGAAAAGAAAATTATTTTATAACTAATTACCTAATTATTATTAATTAAAACTATTTTTAACTAATAAATAATAACCTAAAATGAAAGAAAATATGAAATAAAGCTTGCAAAATAAAATTAAGACTTAGAAAATCTAAAATGACAAAATAGAATTTTCAAAACTATTTTTGTAATTTTCGATTATTTTGGATTTTCTAGGAATTAAAACTATTAAAATTAATTAAATTATTTAAAAATACAAATTTAACTAATAAAAATTTGGAAAAATATTTTTTGTCTTTTATATTTATCTAAACTTAAGAAAATGAAAATTATTTTTGAACCTTTTCTTAATTTTTGTATTAAAAGCTAATTAAAATGCTTAAAACTAATTTAAATTAAGAAAAATAGCAAATGAACTTAGAAAAATCTGAAACTTTCAGGAAAACTCTAAAATTATATAAGGAAGCTAGGAAAATAGAAAAACAGGTGCTTGTTTGCAAAAAATGAAATCATATAGCGAGTGCTTATAAACAAGCACTTTAATAAGCTAAATGAACAAAACAAGCCACCCACTGATTACAGAAGTCTAAATATGCTATAAGTACTGAAATGCAACTAATATCAAAAGTCATATCCTCTGAATTACAAGTTTGATCGATTTGATGATTGAGC
>CM040245.1:47587597-47787597 GCA_022545495.1 Chrysanthemum lavandulifolium
GGCAAATGTGCCAAAAGCAAAAATATGGGTTAAATGGCAAATTTTTAAAGATTTTGTACATTTAATTTCTTCTTTTTTTAAACGAGCACACATAATTTATTGAAAACTTAAATAGACTAATCCAGCACATTTTTTCTCAATCAGAACGTTACGATCATTTTAAAAAATTATTATATAATATATTTAAGTTTTTAATATAAATAAGATATTACGTTTAAGAATTTATTTCGTTATTTTAGGTATTTTATTGCGATTTGTATAACGTGTCTTCGTCTTCGTTTAGCTCGTCACGTTTAAGACCGTCTTAATTCTAGCCTGCCTTGCTTACCCGCCTGCTTTGCCACCTCTATCGTTTTCGATTTGATTTTGGTTTTTTGGTTTTTTGCTCACCTCTAACATTTAGTAAGGTCCATTAAAATGCTCTAATTCAATTATTTTTGTGGTGGAAATAATAAGATATGCCGAGCCCACGGAAGTGGTTAATAAAAAACACTCCATATTGGTTTGCATTTGTGATTGTTTAAATCATACTTTAGTATAAATCTCCGAGACTCCCCGTTTGATTCCTATACCCTGCAACCAAACACCTCATAAATTAAATTAGAATAGACGTAAAAGTTTATTAACGGTCCTCAATCACGTGGGGCTACTGGAATGAATTGTCAAACCAATCAAATTGTTGTTCTATAAAGTATGAAAGAAAAGAAAGCAAGTATCATACTGTAATACAGGTGAGTTTCTACTTCTTTTATCATGAAGTGTATATTGCTATGAAGTTAAAGAGAGAAAAAGTTTTACAATGATATATTTTCAAAAAAGTATAAGCTGATGTAATAGAAAAGAGCTATGATCGTAGAACTTAACTAAAGAGATCTAACGTAAACGAATTGTCATGAGGCTCCTTTTTCTATTTATCATTTTCCAAGATGTTTATCAATCGATAGTTTTTGTATGGGTTTTTCTATTATGTGCCCTAGGGCACATGATAAGAAGTGAAAAAAATATATAAAAGTATACGAGCATCCACGAAAAAAGACACAAGTACATATAAAAAATTTATTTTTTGTAGATCATCATATACTTTTATGTACTTTTTCACTCTTTAACATCTGCCCTAGGGCACATAATATAAAAACCATTTTGTATATAGAAGAGTTAAGAACAAGAGAATGGTTATCTGTTATTCCAAAACAAACAAAAGAAGTGATAGAGATATGGCTACAGGGGTATACAAATACCAAGACAGGTCTTTGTTAGTGGGCCTACAAATAGATATATAAAATAAATCGAGAGCCAATAGGAATGAAAATAACACAAATTTCAAGACAAACCCACATACAATATCTCTAAATTAATTTTATCGTTTGCTGCAATTCTCAATAAATCAAACCAAAAAAGAAAAGAAAAAACTGATAAAGCCTGTAAAAAGGTGGAGGAGGAAGAACATGTAACACTACTTTCAGAATATAATCACTTTAGCTCGTATACCCATTAACAAATACTATACTATTACCTCCATATATAGTCCACACTCCACACTATTAATACCCTAATTAACTTTAGGTTGTGTGTCCATCGACCAATACTAGATGAAATGAAGTGGTCTTTTTGAAGCATGGCATGCACTAAATATATTTTGTGTTGCACTAAAATTGTGCAAAAGTTATCAAAATGCTATCCGATATGATCACTAAACTAAACACTAAAATAGTAAAATAAATAGTAAACAAACAAATTGCACCAAATATACGGCTGCCCCGAGTAGGAGGATTCAATCACTTACTTTTATGTCACGTCGCCTTTTCTCTCAAATGAAATCAGATGATTAGATGCCCGAAGAAGCGACCAAGTTCATTTAAAAAAAAAAAAAAAAACCCATTTTAACACAAAATAAAATTTCATTAATAATTAAAACGTTACATAAATAAAACGATCTGAAATAAAAACATAATATATTAAATATAAAACGACACGAAATACATAAATCATAAAACTAATCTCGAATGCTCCCGCATGCGTAGTCATACGAGGAGACGCAGAACCGCAAATCCTCGAAGTCGAGCAAAATCTTCCTCGTCTAGCACACCGCCACCATCTTTTCGTTCTCCGATAGCTCCAATTGATTTTGGTGCTAACATTGTCCGTTATCTTTTGAACACACCGCCACAACTCGTCGAATCTCGCGATCTGCGGGCTTGATCTTTCAAAATTTGTCGATCACAACTTTTCGTTCGCGTAATGTCGTTGTAACTCTTGTAGTTTCTCTCATCTGCTTTTCGCGCTTCACTGGTCAAACAATTCGATGACGCTTATAATAGCGTTTTCGAGCCTCATCGTCGTTATTGCATTGATTTTGAACGACACTTGCATATCTTCAACGGAATAGGGAGACGGCAAGCCATATTAAATCTTGTGTTGAGAAGTATTTTGAGTTTGAATTGTGTGAAATAGATTTGTGGATTGAAGTGTGTTTGTATTTTGTATTTATAAAGGTAATTTTTTTTTATTTTTTATTTTTTATTTTTTATTTTTTATTTTTTTTATTTTTTTTTAAACCGTTGCATTAAACGGTTAGTTTTTTATATGAAAACGCTTGAAATACTCGATCGTACCTGCGACCAAGTTGTGTGAAAAACATTGGACGATCGATTCGCCACATTAAGGACGATCGATCCTTCACTCGATCGAGTCACCCACGATCGACACAAGATTTGTTCTATTGGGGCTAGCCTAAGGCCAATGCTAATAGAAGAGTGAACACCCAATCAACCGAACACGCGACCGCGTTGCCTCCTCTAGCTCAACCGAGCATGACCAAGTTGTCACCAACCTTTTCAAAGTTATGGTTTTCGCCCAACCACAACTTTCATTTTGCTATATGTATAGTTTATTTTAAATTTATTTTTGTGAGGTATGTTTTGGTTGTGGTTGTGGTTGTGGTTGTGGCTTTATTAGAAAATTGTGATTTGATGTTGTTTGGAGAGAAAGATGAGGTGGCGTTGAGATAGCGATGAATGACTACAAAACTTATGGTTACCACAAGCATTAGCCTAATGCATTACTATTTATTACACGAAACATTGTTCTTGGTATAAACACTTTTCACTTTTACTTATAATCGATGTTTAATACAAAATTAAAAACTCATTTATGTATAATTTTATAAGTTTCATGTTAATATCATCAAAATGAGCTTAACATTTGATATATATTAGCTAATTTTTTTCTTTCTATTTGTTACATTATGATCTATTTTAATCATAATGAAAATGACCCCATTTGAATTGAACCCCTATACTTTTATCAGAGGTGGAACTCTTCAGGGGTAGGGAAAGGTCCCGGTCTTCTCAAATTTTACGGCACGTAGTGTAAATATTATAGGTTTTAGAAGTAATTTAGTTGAGGTTACAAACAAATCTTCGATTCAACCCTGTAAAATAAATGATCAATTTCCGCCACTGACTCCTATGCTCCAACACTTATACCTATGCCCCAAGGTTCCAATATCAAAGTGTGCAAACATTAAAGCACATTTTGTTTAGTGCAACATATTCTCACACGATTCTTTTTTTGCGCCATTTTAATGTAAATTTGTAGTGTTATTAGAGATTTCCATTGCTTTTAGAGAAAAAAAAAAAAAAAAAAAAAAAAAAAATCTAAAGGCCATAATTAGGAGGTTGTAATATGTTAATGTCCTTACTATTTTAACAAAATTGCCATAGCTAGTTCATCCTTTATATATATTACATTGCTTTTTAGAAAATTATGTATCCTGCCAATTTTAATCTTGGATCCTAGTTTCGTCTCTACGACTAATTATGATCTCATTATTTTACTTAACTGAAGAAGTTATAGTCAATCAGCCAGGAAACTCAAGATATTTTTGACCTTTTATACTATGTTCATGTGTTCTTTTAAATCTAAAATATTCCAATACAAAAATTTGAGTGGGGTTTGTTTCGAGCTACAGATGGAACTCTATGTACTAAGATTCTAATTGAAGTGAAATGTGACAACTTTCCAATCAAACTGAATTGGTCGGACTCAAATTATTTCATTTTCATGGTTTGAATTTCTTTTTTTATTACTTTCATATAAAATTGAATTATTTTATTAACAGTGAGTATGTTCAATCATGTAAATGAATTAAAAAAAGTTAAGACTGTAATGGAACTAGACTGCAAATTGTCATTTTAGTTATTAGCAAATTTTGATTTCTTTTACGAGATAAAGACATCGCGTTTTATGAAAAAGCCTTCGAAAATAATGTAAGCTCAGTCGTTCGTGTTTCATTTAGCACAATTGATGCATCTGTTATAGTTAGGCTAGGTTCAAGATCGACCGCTGTTGATGTATGTGTCCGGACGATCTTTGGTCCGGAGGACCTAGCGTGTGGCCGGTACATCCTTTTATCCGGATTGGCTATTATCCAGCAGTAAAGCTTATAACCTTGTCAAGATCGCCTCCCAGATTTTACAGATTCCACCACCACGTGACCGACACCCATCGGTAGGTGGCCATAGTCTGCCGCGCCTAGACTCGTGTTTCAAGGTTGGGAAGATAAATAACAAACACATTTAATGTTTGCATTCAAGACACACACTTACTCTCTCATATTTATTATCGCATTTATTTTTACCTCCGCTTATTCTCACGCTGGAGCTTGGTCTCGGGACAATACTAGAGGCGAGGCTAACGCGTGTTGCTCATTGTGCAGGAAGGACTTATCTCTTTCCTCCGGACAGAAGAGCAAAGGACTGGGCATCCGGACAAAAGCCGGGACGCAAGATTTTGCTTCAACAACCGCGTTCACCTAACCAAGAGTTTATTTGATCAGTTAGATTTTGCTGTACATTGATTTGGTTCTGAATCGTGTTTATAAATCATTCTGGTGATCAAAATTAAAATAAAAAAGTGTTCGTAGAAGCTCTCTTTACAGTGAGGCCTTGTTGTATTCAGCAGGTCGATTCAACTATTGTACACAGCCACACAAGTGTATGAAATCTATATATGATGCTACTCATAACAAAGTCATCGAGATACTTAGGAATTAGGATCATATACTCGTTCACTAACACACAAATTAGAAGAACATCTACTATACGCCTTATTTTTAGCGATTCTAAAAAAAGTATTTTGAATATGATTTTTAGTCTTTTAATTTATGCAAAAAGAAAAAGGAAATTCACCTAACTACCCCAAAAATGGAATTTACAAAATAATAGATATATAAAAAGTATAGTCTAATAATACTCATCACAAGTGTCCTTCACCAAGAAGCAAAAAAGAAACCCTAATTACAAGTGGAAAGTGGTCCACCTGCCACCATCTCGTCATACTCCCTCCTTATTCAACCATCTTTGTCACAAGCTAATCTCTCTTTCTACTAATGAGATGATCAGATGAAAAATGATATAATTGGCATAGAAATTACATGTAAAATACTAGTTTAAATAGATTGCACAAGCTTGAATCCTTACCACAAGTGGTGGTGCACTACCATGCGTGGTCGCTTAAGACACCACCATCACGCGTGCTGCTGTATTTTTGTTGTTGGACCGGTAGTGGAGATGATCAAGTGGTGAGTGTGTCTTTATGAGTGTGTTTGGTGGTGTTAGTTTGGAAAAGTGGTTGATTTATTGATAATTTAATACTGATTGTTTGGGGGTTTAGTTCGTAAAAGTGAAAAACTGATCTGACATTAAGATGACGTTGTTATGTGCGGTCTTTATTACATTAGGTCTTAATCTAAAAGCAATTATATAATATCTCCGATGTATACACCAAAACAACAAATATTTTGTTTTTGTGTGAAAATTTATCTCCAACCGAGACACCATACTCCTTCCGTTCTAAAATTGTACTTTTCATTTTCATGTTTTAAAATAATAGTCTCTTTTTGTGTCAAACGATTAAAAGTGAGTTTAGTAGCTGAGATCATATTTAATTGGTTGAAGAGTGTAATGTTCTCATTTTTCTTAAATTGTGTGTTTTTTATCTGTTTATAGAAATTTTAAGACGTAAGAAGTATTTAGTATTGCACGGATATTTAAGCAACTTTGCACCAATATTTATATAACTAGTAGTTTTAAAAACATATTTAAGTTATTATGTGCTTGGTTTTATTATAAAATGATTATTTTGAATAATTTCTAGCTTAACACTTTAATAAAATTAAAGTAGTGTTTAAGAGTTTATGGCATGGTTGCAAAAATGGTGAATTGGTAGTTGGACGGTCGATCATTTTGTAGGGATTATAGGTGAAATAAAAGGCTCAAATTCTGATTATGAGGTCCATTGTGCGTTATAGGTGAAATAAACGAACTCCAAATTAAGTAGAATGCCGAAATTAATATTTTTTTTAAAGTTGACCGATTAAGACGATTTGTCCGATTAGTATAATTTTTGACCGATTAGGCTGATTTTTGACCATTTAATGGTCGATTTTTTTTCCCAGATCGATTTTTCCCCCGATTTTAAAAAATCGACAAGATAAAAGACCGATTATCTAGTAATCGCCGATTAATCGGCCGAATTGGCAGATTTTTGCAACACTGGTTTATGGTGAATATTTAATACATATCTCGGAGTATATTTGATATTATCTTTTGTATATACAGCAGAGATAATTTTAATTAGATGTGTTCAAAACCCAAACAGGTTTTGATACTTTAATATGAAAAAAATGATAAAGTGTACGTTGACGTTAGTTTAACAAACATGTTAAACCTAATATGTTTCTTCAACAATTAGAATTTACGCAAATAGACTCATGAGAGTTAGTTTAACAAACATGTTAAACCTAATATGTTTCTTCAACAATTAGAATTTACGCAAATAGACTCGTGAGTTATTAAGAGTTGTGTTTATGTTAATGAGGAAGTTAAATAGAAAACAATTGACTCGTATAAACCACAATACTCGTTAGTTTTAGACAATGTTATAAATACCGTGAGGCGTGGTATGACGGTTTGATCAAGTCTCACGTCTTAATGATTAAGGCAAAACTTTTACGTTTATAAGGGGTGTTATAAAACGACACAAAATATAAAAATATTTATATACTTATATCATATTTCATATATATTAATTTTATTAAAAATTAGTGGCATAAAATATGACATATAATCAAATCTTGCGCCTTTTTAAACCATAGATTGACAAGTTTAATTTTAGTTGTCTAAAAAAGTTAGCTAGAGAGGGTGACAAGGAAAGAGAAATAGAAAGAGAGATTCCATTTTTTGCTTTTCTCTTTCTGCTCAAACACATTCCCTTACTTTCACCAGGATCCATATTTCTCATCATGAGTACTCCCCCTGCCCCCCTAATTATTAACATGAAAAAGGAAACACACACACTACACCTCCACTGTAGGTATTCTAGACACCACGTGAAATAACTAGCTAGCCATGGCAGTAGGAGGAAAACCCTAGCTACCTCTTTCTTTCAATGGCAGATGTTCCTATTATTATACATCTGATTCAGTTTACCCTATACATATGCCTAGCTAGCTACTGGAAACAATCTTTTTGACTACAATGTTAGTACCTAGCTAGCTAGCTAGCTTTAGGTCATTGACCAGTCAAATTATAATGATTATACGTAACTTCTATACAAGGTTCATGCCACTCAAATAATTTTCATCCCTCCCTCATCTTCCAACTGAGTGTCATACCATTGCCCCTCTATTTCACCTTCGTTTCAATTTTAGCCTATGTACTAATACTCATCTATAACTTCATATAAGTGATATATACACGACTTAAACAAACATACACCTCTAAAGTCTAGACACACACACATACAACACAAAAATGATCACCCTCTCACGCCCTCATATGTGAGAAACGCAGGTTTATTAACAATGATTCACGCGTAATGAGGTGTGGTTCATGCGTGGTATTTCACTAACGTTACCGACGATATAATGGAATATTTTTTTATAAGCCTACGGCAAATGAGGTGATTTGCACACATTTCATTTTTATTTGCAGGATGTAGACAATGTACAATTATGTAATACACAAATTGAAGTGTATCAATAAAAAATGGAAGTATGCGAAGCAATTTCGTTAGCGCAACCATAGCATAAGATAAATTAGAATGATTATGGACAATAGCTTTACTATCATTTTATTGGAACCTAAGGAAATGTGCCAAAGAAAAGAGACAACTTGATGAAAACCCTAAAATACTATGACATGATTAATCTTTCAATTTAATTCACGGACTTTATATATATTAAGATTGGTCACATTCTTGATTATTTTCATAAGGCCAATGCTAATAACAACCATAAATACTGTGGTCACACCCTGTCACATTAGTGTCACATCAACTTTCTCTCTCTAAAACAACACCTAACCACAATTAGCTAATAAGGCGACAGCAACCACAACAAAATACATACCCCACAAAAACTAATAAAGAAACAATACACACACAAAAGAGTGTGAAACTTGCGGTTGCCAGGCCAACCATAACTTTAAAAAGGTTAGGGGTGATCGGTCACCAATTCGGTTGAGCTTAGGGATGGCAAAAAAACCCGAACCCGACGGAAACCCGAACCCGAACTTAGGCGGGCGGGCATGCTTATCGGGTTTCGGGCGGGTTTTGGGCCTTAACGGGATTCTTATCGGGTTTGGACGGGCACACCATCCCCCCCCGCCCGCCCAAATATATACATATACATATACATAAAATATTGTGTTAGTATTTACGCACTAAATATAATTTCTATTTGTTAGTTTTATCTTTGTGATTTATTCTCTAGTTTTATCTTGTTTTGTGTCATATTATTCTATAAAGTTGTGATTTATTCCAACGATTAATATATTACTAATGGTTTTCGATTATTCAAGCTATTCCATAAAATAATATTGTTAATAGTGTAGAAATAAGAATAAACGGGGAGCGACACAGTATGACAGAGATCGCTCAAAAAGACAACCCGATAAGACCCCAATGGGAATGGGCGGGTTTGGGAGTATCTCGCCTCAATGGGCGCCTCGACAAGATCCCAATGGGATTGGGGCGGGTTTGGGGATGGTTTTGTTATCGGGTTTGGGACGGGATTGCCAAACCCGCCCCAAACCCGCCCCCATTGCCATTCATAGTTGAGCTAATGGGGAGAACTCGGTCATCTATTCGGTTGGTTGGAAGAAAACTATACCATTAGCATTGGCCTAAAAATACTACTTAATTCCGTATTTTGATCAGATGAACTAGACTAAATGAAACCATATATAAACTACAAGTTAATTCCGTATTTTGATCAGATGAACTAGACTAAATGAAACCATATATAAATTATTAAATCAAAATTTCAGAATATCAGAAACCCTAAACCAAAAGGACAACTAGACACATCTTTTTTGAAAATAGATTTAGGACTAGAAAAAATTTTTTTTCTGGGAGTTCTTATGGCCCAAAAACACACACACAATAGGTGTTTTGTGTGGATTGACGCGTATGAATGAAAATAAAATTACAGGAAATATTGTTGACTTCAAATTAACCTTACTTCCACATATGACTTCATTAAAAATTGAAAGTGTTTTCGTCTACATATAGGTTGTTACATGTAGTTGTATTTCGGAATAGAAAACATAGATTGTATATACACTGGCTTAGGTTGGACAAAAGTAATGTTTTATATAAATATTCTAAAACCCTAATTCCATCAACACATTATTTCAAAAATATATGTTTTAATGAAACTTTAATTTTACTAGAACAACTTATCCATGGTCACTATAAAACCTTAAATTATTATAACACAAAATAATTTATGTTATTCCCATAAAATTTAATCCAGTCAAAAAGTGTTTTCCAGCATTGAACACTAAAACAAACGTACAACATATGTTGTGTGTTGTATTGGAGAAACGACATAATAGTGAAAATGTCATTAAAAGATTATCGAATAAACCCTTTCGTATGTTGTGTTACTATCAATGGCCTTGGAATCTTCTCAAATGTCCAAATTCAAGAAAAAAACATGACATGTTCATCAAAAGTAAGTTTATCATTAAAGCAATTTCATTCAAGTAACAAGGAAAACCCTAAAATGGAAAACAGTGACGAAGATGATCAAGAAAGTGAAAAAAAATCTTACCTGAGAGTACCATTCACTATGAAAAGCCAAGACATGCATCATTGATACATTTACACTGCTACCCTTCAATTAACCATCTACAAAAGTTCATAAAACAAGAAGAAATCTATGCAAAGTATAGCTAATTAGTTGATCATAAAATACTTATTAGATGACTTAACTTATTTTAAAACATCACAAACACACTTATATGTACATAAAATGTTATCCAAAAAAATAAAAAATAAAATAAAATTTGTAGAACTTACAAGATGGGAAATATGCTTGGCTCCTCATACGCCATCCACGAAGGCCACCGGACACCGGTGGGCTCTGAAGATGGCATACAGGGAGCCAGGCATATACTTACACTCATAGTGTATGTATCTACATGTATTTTACCTCTAAATATAAATCCATTAAATGAAACACAAGAAAAAAGTAGAAAGAAAGAAGGATGCATGTTGGCTCAAAGTTTAACCTAATAAGGAACACATACACCCTTTGGCTTGCATGATATAAATAGAGAGATATATAAAGAGATAAAGTGAGTGTGATGGTAGTGGGTGGTGGTGGCCGGTGGATATATGGTGGTTCTGGTTTGAAAATATTGTTGTTTTTCTGGGGATGTAAAGGAAAGGTTGCTTTTCTCTTCTGAACATTGTTTGTCTGGATGTGTTTGGAAGATGTTGATTCCTTCACCCTCCTTATATATATATTCGCATAAAGTGATACACCATATCTCCTATTTTATTTTAATATATATAATATAATGCTTTTTTCACGCGAATGTAAAGAGATTATAATAATGGTCTAATTTAATTTAAGGTTTGGTTTGAGTATAATATAAGTTAAGATATCAGTTAATTATTTACCAAATATTGTAATATCTTTTGGTTAAATAGGAGATTTCGAATAATCTTGTTCAATATTAGTCATTTGTTCGGTTGTCACGGTTAAAAGTGATCTAGTGTACTTACGGGTGCCAACCGGCAACCAATCCTTTATGAAGGTGCAACTGCTATCGCAGTGACCTTTCAGCGGGAGTTGAGATCGAACTCATACCATATTTTTATATAGGTCTTACTTGACATGGTGAAACGCGTGTTCACACTAACGGAAATGTACTAGTAGGGAAATGCCCATTTTGAGTATTTGACAATTAACTAGGGCAACACAAATTTTTTATATTGACAATAGCGGATGGAGCAAACCCAATAACATGCGTTATTTAAAATGCAATTGGAAATTTTATTAATTTAAAACAAGAATTCAAACACCAAAAAGGCTATAAGAAAACGTACAAATCACCCGTCAAAAGAGAAGCTGAAAAAATACGAATGAAAAACATGTAGGAATCCATCTGATGCCCTACATCGACATCTAAAATTTTGATAACCATTCTTTCGGTTAAGCGCAAATCAAGGACTCCAATTCTCTGTCCAACATAAAGGCACACGCTAAACATAGGAGAAAATGTGTTCATGTTTTATTTTCAACATGCCTTCTTTCAATACGACACATGTATTTATAATATTCATGTTATACAATCTAATTAGTGCGCCATTACAATAAAAACATATATAGAGTTCGCCCCATGATTTGAAATACTCCGTAAGTAACTAGGCTCATAAATAAAGTGCTCAAGTTCAAACTGGATTTCAAGTCTCAAGATCAAGTGGTAAAAATTTAAAGCTCAAAGTAATTAATACGTTTTCGTAAGTTTTAATTTTCTCAATTGTCAAGTAGTTTATTGTATCTACATAGAGGTGACACGTACACGGCTCCTCGCACTCATACCACTGAGATTTATAATGCATACAATAAAATGTTTTAATCAAAAGTATAAATGTGTAAATCAAATCTCAAACAAGCTACAAGAGAAAGGATTAATATAGGATTACAAAAATGAATAAGTAGTAAAATTTGAGTCAAGGGTCAAATCAAGATTGGAATCTTTGGCTGAGAAAAAGTGAGAAGAATACATTAGAGCATAAGGTATTGGAAATTTTTAACATGCCAAAGTTTCATTTTTCATGTCATTGGTGAGTCAAACCATACTCTCACTTGGTGCCATTGATGAGCCAAAGGTAGCCATTCCAATGGCTCAAGCCATTTGTGATGTTTAGTGGTTTTTTTGTTTTGTTTTTTTGTATATTGTGAGTGAGTGGATATTTTTAGTAGGGTATTTTGTGATACCCAATAACATGTTAGTGATGTGTTATGAGGGAGGGTGTTTTAGTTATTGGTGAGTTATTGGGAGGTGTATTATATGGCGCTGAGCTGACATACCAATAACTTGTGCTCTTAGGGTTGACACCAATACAATAAGGTAGTCAGTTTTCGTCTTTACCCTTTCTTTCATCCATGCTTTAGTATAGTACAGTATTTTCTTTCCAAATACTTGATACCTTAATCTAAATAACGTAAGGGAAAATCACCAATGTGACAATTTACAATACTCCAAAACCCAAATGTACAATTTTTCGATCTGTGACAACCAAATGCCCATGAAATCTGCGACGGGTTCTCCATAATTAATCGCTTTAGACCAGTACCAGTGGTGACCACACATGTGACCAAACAGCCATGTCACTTAAGCGGCAATTTAGTTTTTTCTCTTTTAAACTAAACACATGATCAAATGCCCGTAATGGTGAGCAAATGCATGACCCAACATTTTAAAAAAAAAAAATCACTAATAACTAGAAAAAACTTTACATTAATATTTAAAATAAAATTAAAAACATTACATTAGTGTTTGTTTATTCGATGTCAAATGTGTTCAACTAAATCGGCTTTAATACTTATATGAGTATCCTGGTTGTGTATTTCTTTGACAACTTGTAACTCTTCTTGCGATCGTACGTGATAATCTTCACGATGTTGTTCCACCCAATAAAAGTCAGGAGAGATTGCTCTCCCTTTGTATTTTATAATCATATTTTTTTGGGGTAAAGGGTCATCACACAGTAAAATATATTACTCAAAAAAAACATAAGTATAATGGAATGTGTCTGAAGTACCACATTTACCACAAGCAACCGCTTGAACCACCATTAGATCATTTATGACATGCTATAAACGAACAACTAGCTACCAACAACTAGAACAACCAATAAACTACATAAAAACGACATGTCAATCTTATGAACTAACAAAAATTAAGATTTACTTCCTAACACGACCTTGGAGCTTGATATCGAACTGGTCACAAAACGCATGCAATTGCCCTGGTAAGTCATAGACCTGAGCCGCATAATCATCAGAAAAATAATCTTCAAGCTCATTACCGCCATCTTGATGAAAAATAACTAGCCATAGGATTATCCGGCTCAAACACCTCATCATCGTCACTATCATAAACAACCACCTTACCTACCTTAGAGAACGGGTTGCCCACCCTTAGTTGAAGAAATACAATGAGAGGACGAAATACTAGGCTTAGTAGCCGCATCCTGCTCCTTCTCTTTCAAATCACTCACAAGTTGATCTTCACAATCATGATTACTTGAATGATCAACCTTTTTAATAGGTTTACTATCATCATTCACAAGAGTAACTTTCCCATCAATAATTAGCTTTTCAAGCTTCCTATTTTCTCAACAATAGGAGTAGTACTAGTGTTACCATAATCTCCCAAACCAGTATTACTAACGGGAGCACATGTAAGATCAATCACACGTTCCAAAACATAATCTTACTCCTTAAGCACATCAAAATTATTTTTCAAATCAAATAGGTTAATATCATCAATCATGTTATTGCTAACCTTTGAAACCTCATCCAACTTCCTATTTGCACTATCCTTAGGCTCTTCAGCTGACTGAACCTTAATACCATCACTATGAGAAATAGAAGGCGAAAAGGACTTACCTGCATTCAAATTAACATTAAATTGTGAAATCAAAGCACCACTATTATTCGACATAGAAACCGGTCTATAATGAAATTGAACATTTGGTTTTTGCAATCACAATCCATCAACTTGTCGATTATTAACCGGTTGCTTACCCTTACCTTTCTTCCTATTAACCTCAATAAATCCTTCCTAGTTAACCAATGGATTCTCAACCAGTTTCGCGCTCTTTGGACAACCCTCATAATTGTGATCGAAAACTTTACATGTCTCACCTTGGCGGCTTTCACTCATATTCAATATCAAGTTTTTCCAATGAATGACCAGGCCCATTAGGGTAACGGATCGCAACCACAAGAGAGTCAAGTAAAGATTCCTTCGACGAAACTTCCACGAGGGCACGAGCATAGGAATTACGACCCCACGATTTAAGGCACATCGAACTAGTGTATGCGTTAAGCATGATGGGATGACCAATTTACGTTGTAATCAAACTAAGACCGACCTCGGAATACGCAACAACTGAAACATTGTGGATTTTAAACCATACATGAGCTGAATTTATATCATCTCTTGTGAATTTAGAGTTAGGAGTCCAGATGTTCAAAAAAATAGGCACTAATCGGATCAACCATGGACCTTCTTTCAAAACCCGTTTCATACCCTTTTTGGTAGCAAATTGAAAAAGAAAAAATCCATAGTTAAGCATAACCCTTTGCAGACCAAACTTTGCCCATGTATTCCTAGCATAATTTTCAACTATCGGGAAGCAAGTCTCTTATCAACGAAATAACCATAAAGCGTATTAGCGAATCGAGCACTTACCTCATCAACTACTTCCAAAATAATGGTGGCATTAGCACCAGCCACGCAATTTTCGTTCCTCATCTCAGAAATCTTCACAGTCTTTTTGGGTGTTTTATCCTTAAACATATCCACAAATGATATAGGAGTAGAACCTGATTGAGTCACCGAATTTGGCACACTCGCATCACTTGTACTCGAACCAGAATTATTAGTCGATCCATTTGAACCACCAGTAGATTTCAAAATAGGAGCATCAGCAAAAAGATTAGACTGATCAACAGTCGATCTCTTTTCCTTCTCACCCATCACCCTCTTGTTGTTGTTACCAGATTCAATACCGCTATCCATACAATAAAAGAAAAAAGAAACCATTACTCACACACTTAGAGTTAGAGTTTATAATCCCTAGAGGTTTTTTAGACGAGACCTTTGGTAAGTTCAAAGAGTTAGGGATAAACGATACCCTACGACTTTAGACACACAACGCGATTAAGAATAAGGACGTGACAACTCAACCATCAATAGGAGATAATTAAGAGTAATAAAACCTAAGTGAACATATCTTTAAACTATCATACGAGCACACAATAATTAGACATAGACTACATACACCTTAGATTAGATAATTAGATAAGTAGAGTAATCTCAGAAATACCAACCCCAAATCCAAACCCCAAGATTCAGACCTTTCCATTTCCTAAAAACATAAAAGATAAAAATAATCTTCCTCAACCCCAACCTTAGCGTAGTAACTTCTCACTAGCATTACTATTCCCTGAGAACGATATCAATACCGTGACTTACCCTAATACTACACTACAACGATTAGGTTCACGCCTGGGTGTTATAAAACTTGCTCTAAGAAAAAGAAGTTCCTTTGACCCGAACGACGCGTGTGGCGTTATCAGTCCCCACCGGACGACCTAGATTTGATCCGGGCGGCCGAGACTCAAGGCGACAAGATCACGGACATAAGGTGACGCCGTCACAATGATAACTTGGCCAAGACGAAACCCTAATGACGGCGACCGACGGCGCCACAAATTAAAGGGTGACGTCGTCGCAGTTGTAACCTTATATATATAAACCAAATTTTTTAGTTTTAAGTGTGTAGTTTTGTGGAGTAAAAACCTAAACTGAACCAAGGTTGTCTTGTACAGTATTTTAGGGTTCCATACCCTATCTTACATCAAGATAAGTGTTTTACTTCATTAATTTAATTATGTCTTCAATTGATTGTATGTATGCTTGCATGTTCCCCATGTCCGACTAATTTACTTGTGTGTTTGCTTAGGTGATATGAAACTTGGTTATTGAATATTGATTGGTTGTCTCTTATCTTAATTGTGATTGACCTAGTATTCCGATAGGTCATTCGTTGTATTGTTAATACTTGATTAATCTTTGTTGAACCTTATTTTATAATCACCTAGAGTAATTGTAGGCTATACATCCAAAGAATACCTTAGATTTAAAGTTTATAAATCCTAGAGATTTTGTAGTCATTAACCTTTGGTAGCTTCAAAGAGTTAGGGATAAACGCATACCCTACGACCTTAGAGACACAACGCGATTAAGAATAAGGACGTGACAATTCAACCATCAATAGGAGATAACTACGGAGTAATAAAGCCTAAGTAAATACATTTTTAATCCTCATACGAGCACACAACAATAGACATAGACTACACTACCTTAGTTAATTAGATAATTAGATAGTAGAAGTAATCGGTAGAAATACCAACCCCCAAATCCAAACCCCGAGATTCGTACCTTTCCATTTCCTAAAAACATAAAAAGATAAAAAATAATCTTCCTCAACCCCAACCTTAGCGTAGTAACTTCTCACTAACATTCCTATTCCCTTAGAGAATGATATCAATTCCCGTGGCTTACCCTAATACTACACTACAACGATTAGGTTCATCGCTTAGGGTGTTGAAAACTTTCTCGACGAAAAGGAATTTTTTGACCCGAACGCTACTGTAAGCGTATCAAGTTTTTGGCGCCATTGCCGGGAATAGAATAGCTAGTTAGAGTCCACCTCATTTAGGTTTCCTTGCTTGATTCCTATCAAGTAAGCTTTTTCCCATTTTAGCTTCCTCGTAGTCTATCCCCTTCTTCGTGACCTTTGTTAGTAATCCCATCACTTTTCATCATGGAAGGTGATAACCCACCAAACAACACTTTACCACCAAACAAATACCCACCACTTGATCCACCTTTCACAACCAACCGAGCTCGATTGTTAGTGAAATTGAGAGCTTATGAAACTGAATAGGATAATTGAAAATGCACTTGAGGAAGCCATTAAAGAATCTACTAGCACCCTAGATAGTGATTCGACCTTAAGTGATTCGGATGATGACTTGGAAGATGGAGATTATATGGTGTTATAAATTATGGGGGATAGTAAGGAGGAGGAGAAACTTAGGTTGTATTTCGATTCATACCCTAAAGGGAAGGAAACCACTTATCACTATAACGTAGTTAACTTCCCGAGACCACCTTTAGAACCTCGCATAAGAAGGGGTAACCCTAAAAACATCAAGATACCGTGCATGATTAGATACTTATATAGGGATCACACTTATATTGACTATAAGGCACCCATGAATATAATGTCTAGGCTCTACTACAATTGTATCATGAGCAAAAAGCTAGAACCTATGAGGGACCCCTTTCGCCCTAAGAAAGAGAGCAACTATGTTGGGAGGGTTAAAGGATTGCATGTCTTCATAGGTAACTTCACATATAGGTGTGATTTCATGATCTTGGAAAATGTTAAGGAATCATTGATGGGTTTTAGGGGATGTGATACTTGGCGGCACCATTTATAGAGAGTCTAAGATGGTTTATGATCGAGAGGAAGGAATAGTCGAGTTCTCAATTGGAGCCGAGAGTGTTAAATATATAATGCCTTACAAAAATAAGAAGTTTGAGGGTATTGATAATTTAGATATGGACAACATTCCGGCATTTGAAGTAGATTGGAATAACAAGGTTTACTACACTGCTTGTCTTGAGTTAGGACCTGAGTATATTCGTGATGAGAGAAGGGTTAAGGAGATCGAATGGGCCTCTAAGATTAGGGCAACGTAGGGGTACGACTTCGAGTCTAGCTACAAGACTCATAAATAAAGAAAAGTGCTTCATTGGAGGCAACCCATGCTTAATTGTTTGCTTGTTTGTGTGTCGTGTATCTTTTATTGATTGTTTATTCTCATGTTTAAATTTGTAAAAATGCTTTATTTTGTCTTTAATCTCGTCTTAAATACATATAAAAGTATTTTACATAAGTGATAAGTGTAGGGAGGATTACACACATTTTCAAAAGAAACGTAAACATGAGAATTACAATTAATCAAAAGATATACATGTGTGTTTGTTCGAGTCAAATGCTTGTATCGAGTCATAATGGATGTTTTGCGTGAAATTTTCCAGATTCTAAAGATGTAAATTTTCCGTAAAATCGAGACCGCTTTTTGTCGGGATAACCTAACGGCGTGGAGGAGCGAAGCGACTTATCACTTTTTCTCGTTTTCGAGCTACTTATAAATTTTTGGAATTTTCCAGGTCTTAATTTTTTAGAAAATTTGTAAACATCCATTCCACAAGTATTATATCCTAGTTTAGTAGAGTCTTATATATATTGTTACCACCGATTTTACGCGAATGTTTCGTTTGTTTTCTTCAAGTGTGCAGGTTTAATTTACCAAGAAGAAGATACATAAGATGACAAGGAGCTTTTAACGCAAACATTCTTCTTGAAGAAAGATGTAACCACTACTTCACACGGATCCTACCGAGCTAATTAGGGGAGTATTAGTTTCTTTCATCTTTTATTACCTTCCATTATCATAACTTTGATACTTTCGGGAAACATTTGGGACAATGTTCAGTTTAAGTGTAGGGAGGGAAAATAAAACGGGAACTTAAAAACTATACTTATCCTTGATTATTTGCTTTGTTCAATTTCATTTGTGTAATAAACAATGAGAAATATCGGTTAGGTTAATTTTGGCACCAAATTTAATTTTTTTCATGACATATAGGAGTGGGCTATTAGTCTTAATAAAACGTCTCATGGATAGGAAATTATATGACTAGCACAAAAAAACCCTTTACCACTTAAAGTCCACCCAAAAATGTGAGGATCGCCCTCAGATTAGTAGGAATTAAAGCATTCATCTACGATGCTTAGAGTGTGAACCGATAGTATAATAGATTCTAGAACTTGTTTTGTGATGCATTCCGAGATCGCTAGTAAGACTACACTTGTGTACTTAGGAATAACTAAATGAAAAGAGGCATTAGGATAACCCTTTTTTGATACCCGTAATATAATTACTTTTTCCACATCGGTTGAGTAATTCCCCACACTTTGCGTTGTACTCATCTTTAGTACACGATACCCTAGTTAACCCCTCGAGCCTATCCTTTTCGCGGTTCTCGTGATGTTTGGTTTTCCGAATATCAATGAAGAGCATTGTTTACAATCCACCCCAAATGTACACCCCAATCGCTTTAGCCTACCTTGTATGCACTCACTTTTAGTGCATTATTGTTATCGCACTAAACCCTTAGTTCAATTATCTAGTTGCTTTCATAAGTTGCTAAGTCGAGTCATATCCTTTGTACACAGTTTTGGGACGATTGGGACTCATGGGAAAAGTTAAACTTTATGAAATGATGGGAAGGGAACGTTAAATTCAAAATTCCCTTTATTTGTATAATAATGTACTGCAAGTGTTTTGATCTTTTCAATTCGGGTCAAATTAGTGTTAGAGTAATGAAACTCAAGTGTAGGGATGTGCCTATAAATCCCTACTATTTTGATGTTATCGTAGAGGATGGTAGAGTAAAAGTGTATGAAAAAAAAATCGAAAAAAATAGAAAAAAGAGAAAAAAATTAAAAAAATAAAAAATTAAGTGTGAAAAAAAATGAAAAAACATACGGGCTACCATCCTACATCTATCTTTAAATTTATGATTAATTGTTTATTTCAGTTATCTAGAGTTTAGAGTGTCGAGTCTTGGCTTAGCAACGCCATTCTTCACATGCTTGTAACATAAAGATTTTTGACTTGCCACCACTAAATCACCTATCCTACCAAACCCTTTGTTTCCCTACCGTAAGCATAACATTACAACCCTTTAAAAGACCTCTTGGATAGTCTTTCCTAGGTGCTTACGCCAAAGCGATGGAGGTTTGATCTAGTCTCAAGCCTATGGTAATCTATGTACTAGGACCGGTTAATGAGTGTTTATCTTCCATTTCCAACTTGTTATATTTCATATACACCGAAAGATGTGAGTATCCAAACACCCCATGTGAGGTGCTAGTATGTATTTCGTGCTTGTTATGACTTTTATGGGCTTATATGTGTTGTGGATCGCTCTAAACTAATGCTTCATGATCCCTAACTTATAAATCAATTGGTTAAAAGCACATTTGCATGAGGACAAGCAAATACCAAGTGTAGGGATATTTGATAAGGTTTTAAAATGTACCTTTTGAGGGTCGTTCAAGCCCTTATTTGATCACTTTTGTATCCGTTATTACTTAATATCGTTCCTTTCGCTTTTAGGTATCTTGAAGGCAAATTGTTGGAATGACACTTATTCGGACGAAAAAGCCGAATATACTGAAGAAAATGGCCAAAGTCAAGAATCGAGACACTCAAGTCTTTGGCCGAAGGGACGCGTCAGTTATACTATGACGCCGTTGAACAAGTTTTGTGACGACTCAAGAGCTAAATTGCTTATTTACAAGTGACGGCATCGGGTTTTAAAGAGTAGGGCGTCGCACTCACACGGCCTAGATTTGATCCGACGGCGGTCGAGACTCAAAGCGGCGTCACGGACATAAGGTGATGTCACAATGATAACGTGGCCAAGACGAAACCCTAATGACGATGACCCGACCAGGCGCCACAAATTAAAGGTGGCCGTCATGATTGTAACCTTATATATAGAAACCGAATTTTTAGTTTTCGGTGTGTAGTTTTGTGGAGTAAAACCTAAAACGAACCAAGGTCGTCTTGTACAAGATTTTAGGTTCCATACCTCTCTTACATCAAGATAAGTGTTTTAATTCATTAATTTAATTATGTCTTCAATTGATTGTGTGTATGTTTGCATGTTCCCATGTCCCGCTAATTTTACTTGTGTGTTTGCTTAGGTAATATGAAACTTAGTTATTAAATATTGATTGGTTGTCTCTTATCTTAATTGTGATTGACCTAGTATTGTGATAGGTCGTTCGTTGTGTTGTTAATGCTTGATTAATATTTGTTGAACCTTGGTTTATAATCACCTAGAGTAATTGTAGGCTATACATCCAAAGAATACCTTAGAGTTAAAGTTTCTAAATCCTAGAGATTTTGTAGTCATTAACCTTTGGTAGCTTCAAAGAGTTAGGGATAAACGCATACCCTATGACCTTAGAGACACAACGCGATTAAGAATAAGGACGTGACAATTCAACCATCAATAGGAGATAACTAGGAAATAATAAAGCCTAAGCAAATACATTTTTAATCATCATACGAGCACACAAGAATAGACATAGACTACACTACCTTAGTTAATTAGATAATTAGATAGTAGAAGTAATCGGTAGAAATACCAACCCCCAAATCCAAACCCCGAGATTCGTACCTTTCCATTTCTTAAAAACATAAAAAGATAAAAAATAATCTTCCTCAACCCTAACCTTAGCGTAGTAACTTCTCACTAGCATTCAGATAACGCTACACGCGTCGTTCGGGGTCAAAAGAACTTCTTTTAAATGCGGTTCGGTTTAGGTTTTACTCCAAAAGACTACACATCAAAACTAAAAATTCGGATTCTATATATAAGATTACATATCGACGTCGTCACCTTTGATTTGTGACTGGTCGGGTCGTGATTCTTATTTCGATTGTGCATGTTTTTAGTAGCGTTATATGTACTTTTATATCTGTTATTTGGTTATATTTGGGTGATTATAGTACTTAATCGTATCTAGAGATGTTTGTCTAGTGTTTATAACCAAGTGCAGGGAAATGGAGGAAAAAGAAGAAATATTCAGCTAAGCAAAGATTCCCATTTTAACAAGACTAAATCAGTATCTCAAGGCCTTTTGAAGACCTCAGTGATTGAAGAATCAAAGTAAGTGAAGAAGATCAAGTTTTTGTATCTTAGAAGATCCAACCGGATCCGGTTACACCCGCAACCGGATCGGTTGGAATTCGGTCAGAATCAGTGTTTTTACCATTGCCAACCGATCAGTCGCAACCCGCAACCGGATCGGTCGGCTAGTTGTTATTGAAGACCACCGGATCGGTTGGTCGTATGACCGATCCGGTTGGAGAAGTGCGATTGCCAAATCTTCATCACTAAGCTTCCCTTTGCATCCAAACGATTCTAGGTCCTTCTCTTGGTGTATTCTAGTCCCTTCTCACTCCTTGATGGCCAAGTTCAAGATTTAATACCCTAGGCCTTGGAATTAGTATAAATAGAGGCTAATTGTGAGCATTACAACAACAACATATAATACAAATCTCTACTCATCAAACAAAGCCTTAAGCTCTTAAAATTCGTCCTTAGAAGTCCGTAGAAGTTTGGAGATCCGTAGTTCACCATTGGAGGCCAAAACACCTAGAAGTCTACCTCAATCCTTTGGGAATCATTACTATACCATTTGTAATCTCATTCCAAACATTGTAAGACTTTCAATCATGTTTTCTAATATTCAAAGTTCTAAGTTTATGTTTATGTTTGCTATGAGTGGCTAGTTTCTTTATGCACTTGCTTAAATAATGTTGATTATCATATGATTAGTTAGTGATTGTGTTAACATATTTTAATTCAATTTCAAGTTGATTCTAAGATCCAATTGTGCTAAAGTTTCATAGTGACATTTGTTAATCAAGTTTGGCTAATTGACAATAATCGTTGGGGTCGAAAGAACTTCGTGTTATTCAACTAGTCATAATCATTTTTTCTATGGATGATTGTTTTTACCCATTATTCTTGATTATACAAAGTAACTAAGGTGTGGTTGTAATAGAAACGCTTTTTGATTATCGAATTGGATTGGTTGGAAACATCTAAATGGTCGTAAGTGTTAGGAATTAGAAATTCCCGGTATTAAAGAGTCGGTCACCTCAAGTATATGTAATCGTTAGAAAGCTCGTAGTCGTAGTTCTTTTAAGTTAAGTAGTATTTTAGTTAAGTAACACCGTGGAGGACGGACGGGTCTTTACCCATCAGATGCCCGATCCATGCCCCAAAGTGTGGCGAGTTATGTAAGACTATAAATACTCTACCTTCCAAGGTAGAGAGTTGAGCTCATAATAATATCTTTCACTTTCTCTCACTAAGTTCCCTAAACCTCTAACTTTCTCTCTAGAATTTCATCTTATACGCCACCTTGTGTTATGGTTTGATGTATGTGAAAAGTTATATCTTTCAATTGGTATCAAGAGCCATGGTTAGATCATATCTTGCACATCTTTGGATTTATAGTGGTTTTAGGTGGTTTTGAGTTTGAAAAAGTTTAGTGGTTTTGCATCATTTGGTTGATTTCTTGTGTTAAAGCTTGAATTTTGTTGGTACTTTTGTGTTTAGAATCATCAAAAGTGGTTAGGTTTTTATTTGGTAAGCTTGAATCATCTTGGTTGGGTTGTTTTTGGATTGAAAAGTGAAGGTTATTTGGTATTTCAAGCCAGCGACTTAGCTCTCGGATTTTTCTTGGTAGCGACTTACTTCACGCTTTGTAGCGAGTTACTGTTGTTAAATCTAGCGAGTTAGGCGTAGCGAGTTAAAGTACAAGTAGTGGAATCTCCACCACGGTGGCGACTTGTGGTAGCGACTTGGTCAAGAGCGAGTTGCTCTTTAGCGACTTGTGTTTTAGCGACTTGAGTAGCTTAATTGTCGCCAAAATTTGGTTAGCGACTTGGTCCGTAGCGAGTTACTATTTAGCGACTTGCTTTTTCTCGCTAGCGACTTGGGATTCTAGCGACTTGGCTATCTAGCTAATTAATTGGTAGCGACTTAGTGGATTTGTTTCTAGCGACTTAGAGCTTTATCATCTAGCGACTTGAGTGATTGTTTACGTTTTCTCTTGATTTAGTAAAACCCGTGAAAGAATCTATTTCCGGCTTAATCATAGAGTTATAAAACCCGTGATAACTGTTAACATGTCTACCAACGTTCCCACCGCTCCCACCGTCATCTCCATCGCTGTCGAGGATGTTCAAGCGGTGGCTCGTGATACTCGCCCACCCATGCTCGATGAATCGACTACGATTCTTGGGCTCAACGAATCGATTGTATTGCCTGGAAAGGAAAACGGTGTCAACATTCTCAAATCCATTGATGAAGGACCATATCGGGTTGAGACGACTAGAGACATACTTGATACTAATGAAGATGGTACTCCTATTTACGGAATGGATGACCTAAGATGTATGATGAGCTTGATGATAAGGAGAAAAGAGATTCGATGCGATATCGTGGCTTCAAACATTGTCCTTCAAGGTCTTCCTAAAGACATCTACAAGTCGATCAATCATAACACGATGCAAAGGTGTTTGGGATAATGTTAAGATGCTTTCTCGTTCGAACTAACCATGGAAGACAGAGAATCACAACTCTATGATTTAATTTGAGCACTTCAAGATGAAACCGATGAGAATGTCTATGAGTACTATGTGAGATTTCATAAGTTAGTTAATGACATGAGGAACATCGAATGACTATGCCTAACATTCAGTTGAACTCAAAATTTGTGAACAACATGAACCCGAATGGCACAAGTTTGTTATACTGTGAAGCTTACTAAAGGATTGAAGAACACAAACTATGAGCAACTCTATGCCTTCCTCCTTCGTAATGAGAGACATGCTATGTTTGAAAAATTGATTCTCAATCGCTCAAAACTAACCTGTGAGAGACAAGCTCGCCTAATGATTCAACCGCCTTCTACTCAAACATCGGAATCAAAACCAAAGCTTCACAAGTCATACCCTTGGGTAATGGTAATCACAAACTCATTCCCGATCCTATGTACAAACAAGTCGATGCCGATGCTCACATGGGTAGCTTCATTAATCAACTTGCTCTTCTCATTAGTCAAAACATGAATACTCTCCCACAAACCAACAACAACCTCGAATCGCATCTAACCCACACAATCAAGCCACCGTTAAAGATGGAAGGATCGTGGTACAACCAGCTCAGAAAGACAAGATGAACAGGACGAGGTGGGAGGGAGAGGTTATGTTGGAAACCGTAATCGAGGAAGAAATGGTAACCAAGGTCAAGCTAAGCCAATCAAGTGCTTTAACTGTGGTGGTGAAGGACACATTGTAAGGAACCGCACATCTCCAAAGCGCCCATGAATCGTCGAATACTTGAGAGATAAGATGTTGCCGCTCAAGCTCGTGACAATGGTGCTACTCGAATGAAGAGGAATTGTTTCTTGCCGAGGCAATGCCAAGACCTATGATGCGATGATGTGAGCAAATTTATTCGTGAGATAGGTCACAATCATCAAAATGCCTTTCAAGTCGGTGGATCGCGATGCTTACGACTGATGTGGATGATGGACCCATCTTGCACACACAATCTTTATGGCTAGCATTTCTCCCATGGTGTCTCCCAAGGTCTCTTCTTCACACAAGTCGGCACATCCAAGGACAAACTCATCTCGTAGGTATTAAAACTATACGATGATGTTGATGTGCAACAGATGCATGACAAAGTACAAACAATCGAAACTATTGAATCAAATATTGAAAATGTGGGTAATATCAATATTGTCCCATACGATCAATATGTGAAACAAAGTGAAAGTGAAGTTGTACCAAGTGATGCATCTTCCGCAACAACAATGACTATGTCTTTGATGAATACACCGCATGTGCCCCGATGATTCCATAATTTCGAACTAAATGCCTATAAGGAACGTGTTGCTATTTATGAACAACGGCAAAATTTGAGTTGACCACCGTGAGCAGTGAAATGGATGTCCAAGTGAGTACAAGAATTAGAAAAAGTAAGTTTAGAGAAGAAGTATTGAAACAAGAATTAAATTCCTTGCAAGAAAAACTTTCTAAAACAAATAAGCAAAACAAGAACTTCAAGAAAATGTGAAAATGCTTAAGCAAGAATTTAATGCAAAGGAATCAAAACTCTTGAGAGATTTTACTAATCGAAAACTTTGAAAACAAACTTGAAAACAAGTTGTATTTACAAGGAAACACCATTCGATCGCCACATGATCACTAAGCATAGAGTTCTAAGCGATAAGCATAGCGTTCCCCTTGTAGAGGAACCAAATCCAGAGGTAATTAAAAAGGCTAGAAATGCTCATAAGGTAATTTATGATGGTAATGAAGTCCTTAAACCTAGGCGTAAACCTAGTTGCGTTGAGTGCACCGAGGAAGATAAGATATTAAATGAAATCACTAGGAAAAGATGAATAAGAAGCAAAATGATCCCAAATGCAAAGAGAAAACATAATCTTCTCTCCTCATGATTACAAGAAGGAAAACCTGATTTCCTTGAACAAGTTTAAGCCTCGAGACTTTGTTGACTCCGAACAAGTCTTTCGGAAAATGGATTTAGATAAGCGAGAAGTCGAAAATATTGTAGAAACAAACCCTCCCTTCGAAAATGCCTAGAGCAAGCGTGTATCCTCCTAATACACCTATGCATCTTGTACCTAGAACAATTGCCACTAAAAGCAAGACATTAATTAGCCAATACGTTATATTCCAACTATTTGTTGATTTTGAGAAAACTTGCAAGAAAAGGATCACTCCCATCGGTATAATCAAGGTGAAAGAGGTTTTGAACAAATGAAAGAATGTTATTTAACGAGGTCATGCCCTTCTTTAAACTTCTAAAAGATCACTTTGAGAGTCTTAAAAAGGAGTAGAAGGCGATATTAAAGGTATGGAAAAGGAATTTGATGCAATGGTTCTTTCAAGTTAGTGATTATGAGCGTGCACTAAAATATAATGAGATTGAGAGAAAGAACTTGCATACATTAAATGAGAATCTTATTATCGAATGTGTTGCTCAAGATGTGTTTTTCATCGCTTCAAATTGCTCTATTAATGCTTCCAAATTTCATGAATTATCTGTGGCCTCGAAAGTCTCCCATGATCGTGTCATTGAGCTTGAAAAACTAATTCTAAACTAAATGAGAAAATTGAACCGATGATCATGACAATTTGGTTAAACATTTTCTAAACTAGAAGTTGAGTATTTTAATCTACAACTAAAATATCAACATCTCAAAGAAAATGTCAAAACTTCAAATATCAAGACATCTTCGGATGCTCCGAGTTTGATGCGCTTTTTCAAATTAACAAACGAGATGAATGATTCAAGCTCGGTGCAACACGATCGTAAAGTTGAAAGCCCAAATCTCTCAATTAAAGGGTCAAACGAACAATATGACAGCTCCCAAATGCCTCCTTCTTTAGATTCTCGTAACTCTCAAACGTTTCATCTTCAAAACCTAGTAAATGCTTTACAAAAGGAAAACGAAAGTTTTCTAGAAGAGAATGAAAAGGTTAAACGTCATTTCAATGAGTTGTTTGAATCAATTAAAGTCACTGTAACAAAAACAACGAACAAATAACTTCATTGCAAAAGGAAATTGAGAATCAAGAGTCGTAAAAGGAAAATGCCAATGATCAATGAAGAGAATGTTGTATCTAAGGTTCACTCCGCAATAAATATGCTTTATCTCGTGACATATGTCCCCTCACCTAAGTGAACAACAAACTTGCCATTCAAACATATTTCTCATCCCTCAAGGATTGCTTAGAATGCTCGTGAGATTGTTGAAGAGGATAAGCTAGAGAAACCTCATGATAATGCAATTGGACATGCATGCTTATATGCCAAACGATCTCAAGAAATCTTAGAATGCTTGATCACCATATGCCCAAAGACATTAGGTGAGAGAGTTAACCTTTGATTCCATGCTCAATGCCTAAGGCCAAATATGAGATGCACTCGATTCCCAATGTTTTGAATGAGAGTCGTAGTGTACCCTTGAGTAGTTCGATTCTAGATCCACAATGCTAGGAAAGTGAACTCTAATGTGCCTTCTAGGAGTACCAATCTTAGTACATCTAGCTTTATGAAAGTGAACCGTAGTGCACCGCATGTAGTTCAGATCCCAAGACATCTAAACAGTGGTGCAAAGAGTAGTAAAACAAACTAATGTTCCCATTCCTCTACAGAGTAATCATGACATTAAAGGGAGCAGTCAAAGTCTCAAGACAATACAAGGAATGATAGGACCTCTCAAGCTAAGAATGTGCTTTGGAAGAAAGTAGAAGAACAATCTAGGAACCTTAAGTTTGAATCGAATAAAACGAATCGTGTTGATTCTAGTATTAGCCATAAGCGCATCAGTAATTAATTCAATTCGATACTATTTGCAAACCTTGTACCGATGATTGCTTGAATTGCATTTCTAATCATGGATGTGATGTCAATGCTTTGCCTAATGATGTTAATTGTCCAGCTAATATTGTTAATGCTAAAATTCATGCTAAAAGGCTAAAAGGCAAAAGCGAAAGAAAGTTAGAAAACAATGGAAACCCACGGGAAGAACATTCAGCAGAATAGGTTCTTATTGATACCGCTGGTCATAAGATCAATCGATAATGCCCACTAGAAAATGGATGCCCACCGGTAGAACTATTCCCTTAAGAAGTGGTCACACCTTTGTAAGCAGGACTAATATGCACACTAGTATTGCATCTACTCATAATGATTCCATTACCTCATTGTCTCGATATGAATGCTTCTATTTACGATGCGGGTGTTCCAAACTGTTACTAACCAAATGGAACCCATTCTTGCATGGGGATCCCAATTATCCGCTTATCCATTCTTGTCTCATGTTCAACCTGCAGATCGCTCAAATCGCTCGTGGTACCGGACTCAGTCGCTCCAAGCATATGACTGGAGACCGGTCACGGCTCATGAACTTCGTGAGCAAATTCATCGGACCGTTAGATTTGGTAATGATCATTTCGGTGCTATTATGGGTTATGGAGATTATGTTGTTGGTGATAGTGTCATCTCCGAGTGTATTATGTGGAAGGTTTAGGACATAATCATTCTCTGCTGGTCAATTTCGTGACTCGATCTAGAAGTAGCCTTCGTAAAACATACCGCTTTGTTAGAGATCTTAATGGTAAGGAACTGCTGAAAGGAACTCGTGGCTCAAACCTTTACACTATCTCTATCGATGACATGATGAGAGCTTCACCAACTGCTTGTTATCAAAGGCTTCAAAACAAAGTCTTGGTTATGGCATCGCGCCTCAATCACTTGAACTTGGCACCATCAACGATCTTTCCGAAAGGACTTAGTTGTAGGTTTACCTAGACTAAAGTATGAAAAGGATCATCTTTGTTCAAGATGTCAATTGGGAAAAAGCAAGAAGTATGCCCATAAACCCAAACCTACTAACTCATCACAAGTTCTTCATATGATTCATATGGATTTATGTGGACCAATGAGGTGCGTAATATCTTTGGGAAGAAATATGTGTTAGTTGTGGTTGATGATTATTCTAGATTCACCGGTCAAGTTCTTAAGGACAAAGGATGAAACTCGATATCATCATCAAACTCATCAAACAACTGCAGTTAGACTAAACAAAACCGCCGTAATTATCGTAATGCATAATGGAACCGAGTTTGTCAACAAACAACTTAGTGAATTCTATGAAAGCGCTGGAATCACCATCAAAGAAGTGTTCCACGAACCCCTCAATGTAACGGTGTAGTTGAAAGACGAAATCGTACTCTTGTTGAAGCCGCTAGAACAATGCCGATCTACTCAAAGGTTCCAATGTTTCTCGGGTCAAGCAATTGCCACCGCATGCTACACACAAAATCGCTCCCGATTCACACCATTCATGGAAAAACTCCATATGAACTTGTCCACAATGTAAAACCTAATCTATCTTTCCTTCGTGTTTGGTGCCTTGTGCTATCCAACTAATGAGGTCAAGACTTGGGAAACTTAGAGCTAAAGTCGACATTGGAGTATTTGTAGGATATGCACCAAACAAAAGGGATACCGGATCTACAACAAAAGAACCCGAAATATCATGGAAACAATTCACGTTCGCTTGATGAGTCGACGGTCAAATGGCTCCTGGACACTCCAACTCAGACCCGCACTTCTAAACAAAGTCCTATTGGTTCATCCCTTGTTCCAAACTCCTCTCAAGAAACGCTATATGTACCTCCATCTCAAGATGATGTAAAGAAATTGTTTGATCCAATGTTTGATGAACTGATGAGTCTACTACTAATGAGGTGCCGATCCCTACAACAGAGGATGCTCATATTCCGTTGAATGAAGTCAATCCTTCGCCTCAATATCTTTAAGCCAAGAAGCACCGTCACGATCCTTCATCTCATCAACAAATCATCATTCTTCAAATGTACATCATGGAAATGTTTCGACATCAATAATGAAGTTAATCCCTTTGCGACTCTCAAGATGCTCCATTTGAAAACATATTTGCTACTCCGAATCATCATCGAACCATCTTCTTGAGAGACATCGACTCACTACTTCAGCCTCAACAAATGCCACATGAACACCTCGTAAAATGGACTCACGATCATCCATTAGATAACATCATTGGTAATCCTCTCTCGCCAGATCAACCCGAAGCAACTCGCAACCGATGCCTTATGGTGCTTCTTCAACTCCGTACTATCTAAGATCGAACCAAAAGATGTTAAACTGCTATGAATGAAGATAGTCGGTTCAATGCTATGCAAGATGAAATTCATGAGTTTGATCGTCTTGATGTATGGGAGTTAGTACTGCTCCGGACTGTGCTATGATTATAGCTCTAAAATGGATCTTCAAAGTAAAACTTGATGAGCATGGTGATGTGTGAAGAACAAGGCTCGATTAGTTGCTAAAGGATATCGTCAAGAGGAGGGTATAGACTTTGAAGAATCTTTTGCTCCAGCTTGCTCGAATCGAGGCAATCGTAATCTTTTGGCTAATGTCGCTAGTAAGAACATGGTGGTATATCGATGGATGTAAAGACGGCATTTCTAAACGGAGATCTTAAGGAAGTTGTCACGTAAGCCAACCCGAAGGATTCGTGAACCAAGAGCATCCTACTCACGCTTATCGTCGAAGAAGGCTCTTTACGGTTTAAAGCAAGCTCCAAGGGCATGGTATGATACACTATCAAAGTTTCTTCTATCAACCGGATTCATCAAAGGAGCGTTGATCCTACATTGTTCACTGTGAAGTCGACAAACATTTGATTCATGTTCAAATTTATGTTGATGATATTATATTTGCCTCGATCGACCCAATGGAATGTGATCGTTTTCAAATGAAATGAGTTCAAAGTTTCAAATGTCAATGATGGGACAAATGTCATTTTCTTGGGATTACAAATTTCTCAAAGTCCTGAGGCATTTTCATAAATCAATCATAAATATGCAATGAGATTTTAAAGAAATTTGATTTGATTCAAGTGACCGTTGACACCCCCATGATTGACCGAACCAAACTAGATGAGGACCTCTCGTGGATCATGATTGACCAAACGAAATATAGGAGTATGATTGATCCTTGATGTATCTCATCGCTAGTAGACCGGACATCTTGTTCTCTGTGTGCATGTGTGCTAGATACCGTGCTAAGCCTACTAAAAAGCACCTTGAAGCGCTTAAACGGGTCTTCGGTATTCCAAGGAACCATCAATATGGGACTATGGTACCAAGGACACCGTATGTCACTAACGGCCTATGCGTATGCCGATCATGCAGTTGTCAAGATACACGTCAAGCACGTCCGAGGTGCTCGCTGGGTGATAAGCTTGTGAGTCGGTCTTCAAAGAAGCAAATGAGTACTTTATTTCTCTACAGAGGTGAATACATAGCCATGTCATCTTGTTGTGCTCAAATCTTATGGATGAGATCTCAATTATCCGACTATGGCTTTGAATTCAACAAAATCCCTCCGCATCGTGATAATAAAGTGCTATTGCTCTCTCATGCAACAACGCTCAACACTCAAGAGCAAAGCATATCGACATTCGACATCATTTCATCGGGAACAAGTGGAAAAGGTGTGGTGGAACTATATTTTGTGAGGTCCGAATATCGTTAGCGGACATCTTCACCAAAGCTCTTCCAAGAGAACGTTTGAGTTTATACTTCCACGCCTTGGTTTGAAAAGTCTTCAACCGAAACTCTCAAACGCCTTCGTGAGGAAGACGAGGAGTAAAGGTCTTTCTTCATCTATCTCTTGTAAATAGTTTTTTTGAAAACAAAATAGAAAATTATAAAACTTTCAAAATCCATAAAATCGAAAAATTAGAAAAATCTTCAAAAATTATTGTCATTTTTGTCATGTTTTTCGGTTCGATAATATCTACGGTCTTTGTCTGTCATTCTAAGAATGACACGGGACTTTAGATGTTGTTCAAAAAAAAAAAAAAAATATATATATATATATATATTTTTTGGGAGAAAGAGAAATGGTTTATTGTCATCTTCAGCAATAACCCGGTTTTTAAAGAAAGAACAGAGCCATGTTTTATCATGTTTTCAAAATTCCATGCTCGATTCTATAAACATTTATCTCGAAAACTAAATGCTTTGAAAAATAACTCGATCTCTATTTTGAAAATCATCGGGACTTATTTGTCAAAATCTCTATCTCTCAATCAACAACCTATGTCATTGATTGAGGGGAGAATGATTTCAATTAAATTAAAAGTTATTTGGCATTAAATTGTTTTCAAAAGATATACATGCATGTTTTAATAAATGGAGTTTAAAGTCTTAAAATCGATACATATCGGTTAAAACACTTTCACAATCAAGTCACAATTCTCCTTAAAGCTTTCAAAATCAATTTAAATCTACGAGATCACAAATCTCAAATGATTTGATAATTGTGATCGGGGAGAATGTGATTTAAATTGGACCTAAACCGATAATCGGTAAATGGTTATAAAAGAATGTACATGCTGTCCTCGCCCACATGTGACAAACGATTTCAATTTTTCAATGCACATGTTGAGGGGAGCATCTATCTTAAACCTTTGATTTGAAACGTGATCATTCATCCTAATATGCAGTGTTCCTCTAGTATGTGCAAAACTCTTTTCAAACCTCGAGGCACATATTGAGGGGAGCAAATTCATGGAAACCTCATCCTTCCCGAAATGCTATTCCCACTTGATCCATTGAGGAAGTGATGTTGATATCTTTAGAAAATGGTAATCAAAGAATCTTAAACCTTTGATTTGAAACGTGATCATTCATCCTAATGTGCGGGTTCCTCTAGTATGTGCAAAACTCTTTTCAAACCTCGAGGCACATATTGAGGGGAGCAAATTCATGGAAACCTCATCCTTCCCGAAATGCTATTCCCACTTGATCCGCTGAGGAAGTGATGTTGATATCTTTAGAAAATGGTAATCAAAGAAGTTAATTCTTTCTCTTGCCTCCGTGTGCAAAATATTTTCACATACTTGATGCACATGATGAGGGGAGTTCTCGTTTAAAATATCAAAACAATTCAGTACAAAATGCTTTGATAATATATCACAAGTATCCGAATTGATTTTCAAATGGTTTTCAATTGGATCCAATGGCGCATTTGAACAATACCAAATAGACCGACCAACTTTACTTCATGTACGGTGATATAAGGATGATAAGGTTAGGTATGTGTTCCCATGATCCGCGTAACCGGAGGGATCTACCCAGGACAATCCACTAGTTAGTGTAGAAGTCCTTAGGTATGATGATAAAAGGAGAAAATGAGATATGGGAAGAGTGCGGACTAAGACCGAGCTAGTATCGAATAAACCCAACAAGGTTCTAGCTATGAAGTCTCGGTAAGCAATCAAGGGTTGAAGAATTAAAAGAATTGAATGAGAAAGGGTGAAAACAAATAGCCTCCATTAATTCAACCTTAGGGCGTAAACCGGTTCACTTCATATGCTACCGATGGTAACATCGATATTGAAGACAAGACGTCATGGACCCAAAGGACGCACCGCACTTCAACTTTCCAAACCACTCAAGTTCCTCTTAAAAGGACTTGTTTCATTCTCACGGGAACCGAAATTATCTATCGACTTTCTCTTAGAGATTGTTGATATTGAAAAAAGGAGACCCTCCCTAGTCTCCCAAGACAGATCCAAATATGCACAAATTGAGTCTAGAGCCACGAGATCATCAATAAATCTCATTAGGACACTTTAAATGAAGACTCTGCTTCACACAATGTGGAAAGAGAGATTATATCATGAGTCCCACGATTACCCTTGTGGTATTGCTGTAACATCTCGAGTGATGTGTTTACACACTCACAATGAAGATGGAAAGCCTTCGAGCCAACATCAAACAAGCTCTGGTAGGTGGCATGTGTGATCTATTATATGGATCAACCATGTGATAACCGAATGTAAACAATGGGGCGATTCAATTTTTGAATCAATCTCGTTCGAGTTAGGGATTGACGGATACCTTTGAAAACCGGTCTTTGTGCTTATAAACTCTTTTCTTTAGCACATCGACTGTACTCATTTTTCAAACCAAAGGTATTTTTATGATTGATAATTGATTTTCAATAAAACCTTCGTTGTATTGCAAAAACAATTTCTATTGAGCAATACACGATTGTTTTTCAAATCTCTTTTCATCAATCGGTGGACTTTAAATTACCGGTTCACTCACTCCGTGTTGTCTTCTTTGAGACGTTCCGGTTTGAGAACGCTAGAACAATTGCGAAACCCCGTCAAGGAGATTCTAAGGAATCCTACCGATCACAGGCAAGACTTGTATCGATCAACGGGAACCGTGGGCCGTGTACCTCAATTTATCGAAGTGATCAAAGACACTTTCGTGCGATTTATTGCTAATCTGTTGTATGTAGGTACGCCCGACGCTTGCGGTGATCGTAATGAAGCGGTCAATCCATAGCCGCATGCTCACTTAACACATTCATCTCAAAAGAAATCATGATTAGGCATCAATGACTCGATATTTTCACACCAAGCTTCGCTCACGCCGCCAATATCATGAATCAACTAAAGCTTCCGCTACTCGATGAGAAGATATCATGATCCGTAATGTGAGCATGTCGGTCCCAAAGTCACAACACCTCAATGGATGTCTCGAGATTTTTGATAGCCGATGATCTCCAAAGATGGCTCAAACTCATCATCACGTGGATCAAGAAAAGACCTCCACTTGAAGTAACCAAACATGCATTGTGAAGTATCAATGACTACGAGCTTAAGAGCAAAGGACTACATCAAGAATGCAAGATCAATTGTTAAATGTTATATCTATTTGTATTCAATGTAATTTTGGTACATAATTGAGGTGACCTCCTTGGGGGAGATTGTTAGGAATTAGAAATTCCGGTATAAAGAGTCGGTCACCTCAAGTATATGTAATCGTTAGAAAGCTCGTAGTCGTAGTTCTTTAAGTTAAGTAGTATTTTAGTTAAGTAACACCGTGGAGGACGGACGGTCTTTACCCACTGATGCCCGATCCATGCCCCAAAGTGTGGCGAGTTATGTAAGACTATAAATACTCTCTACCTTCCAAGGTAGAGAGTTGGAGCTCATAATAATATCTTTCACTTTCTCTCACTAAGTTCCCTAAACCTCTAACTTTCTCTCTCTAGAATTTCATCTTATACGCCACCTTGTGTTATGGTTTGATGTGTATGTGAAAAGTTATATCTTTCAGTAAGATTAGTTGTTGAGAATCAATTGTAGCCTTTTGTCTATGATCGGTTACCTTTTGTATTGACCATTTCTTAAGCAATTTGATGAACAAGTGGATGTTTTTGTGTTTAAGTTTATGTATGTAAACTTATGAAACTTGAATTGATCTTGAATTGATTGGTTAAACTTAATGCTTGTTTTTATAAACTAAATTTTTGATCAAGGTTTAACTTGTAAGAACAATAGATTAGTGCACCAACTAATTATCACAACCAACATGTTAAGAGGTTAACACAATCACATTAATCTATGATATGAAACTAGTTTAAGCAAGTGTAGTTTTTAATCATAAGCGAATTTCATTATATCTATTTGCTTTGTTATATGTTTTGATAGACTCAAGTTAATTCAAACTTGTGTTTAGATTCACTCAAATCCTCGATCCCGACTTACCTTCATAATCTTGCTATAACGGACGAGTATACTTGCTCGTATGTGTTATTGGAAATATTGGTAATTCACCTTTATAAATTTAAAACTTGCACCAACCGGCACATCGGTCGCCGTTATTAGGGTTTTGTCTTGGCCACGTTAGTCTTGCGACGACGATGTCACCTTATGTTTGTGACCCGTCCCTTCGCCTCGGCGTCGTCTGGATCAAATCTAGGCCGTCGAGTTGACGCCTACTCTTTTAAAACCAAGCCGCCACTTGTAAATGAGCAATTTGGCTCTTGAGAGTCACAAAGTTGTCCGATGGCGTCACTAGTTGTGCTCGACGCGTCACTTGTAACCGACGCCGTCTCCTTCGGCCCAAAGATCGTGAGTGTCTCGATTCTTGACTTTAGCCATTTTCTTCAGATATTCGTGCCTTTTCGTCCGAATAAGTGTCATTCCAAAGATTTTTCCTTCAAGATACCTAAAAGTGAAAAGGAACGATATTAAGTAATAACGGATACAAAAGTGATCAAATAAGGGCTTAAACGACCCTCAAAAGGTACATTTTAAAACCTTATCAAATATCCCTACACTTGGTATTTACTTGTCCTCAAGCAAATGTGCTTTTAGCCAATCAATTTATAAGTTAGAGGTCATGAAGCATTAGTTTAGAACGATTCACAACACATATAAGCCCAAGAAAGTCATAACAAGCACGGAAATTACATACTAGCACCTCACATGGGGTGTTTGGATACTCACATCTCTCGGGTGTATATGAAATATAACAAGTTAGAAATGAAAGATAAACACTCATTAACCGGTCCTAGTACATAGATTACCATAGGCTTGAGACTAGATCAAACATCCATCGCTTTGGCGTAAGCACCTAGGAAAGACTATCCAAGAGGTCTTTTAAAGGGTTGTAATGATAGGCTTACGGTAGGGAAACAAAGGGTTTGGTGGGATAGGCTATTTAGTGGTGGCAAGTCAAAAATCTTTATGTTACAAGCATGCGAAGAATGGCGTTGCTAAGCCAAGACTCGACACTCTAAAATCTAGATAACTGAAATAAACAAACATAAATTTAAATATAGATGTAGGATGGTAGCCCGTATGTTTTTTTTTTCAACACTCTATTTTTTTCTTTTTCTCTTTTTTTCTATTTTTTTTTTCAATTTTTTTTCATACACTTTTACTCTACCGTCCTCTACGATAACATCAATATGATAGGGATTTATAGGCACATCCCTACACTTGAGTTTTTTATTGCTCTAACACTAAATATGACCCGAATTGAAAAGATCAAAACACTTGGAGTACATTATTATGCAAATAAAGGGAATTTGAATTTAACGTTTCCTTCCCGTCATCTCATAAAATTTAACTTTTCCCATGAGTCCCAATCGTCCCAAAACACTGTGTACAAAGGATATGACTCGACTTAGCAACTTATGCAAGCAACTAGGTAATTGAACTAAGGGTTTAGTGTGATAACAATAATGCACTAAAAGTGAGTGCATACAAGGTAGGCTAAGGCGATTTGGGTGTACATTTGGGGTGGATTGTAAACAATGCTCTTCATTGATATTCTGGAAAACTGAAACATCACGAGAACCGCGAAAATGATAGGCTCGAGGGGTTAACTAGGGTATCGTGTACTAAAGATGAGTACAACGCAAAGGTGTGGGGAATTACTCAACCAATGTGGAAGAAGTAATTATATTACGGTATCAAACAAGGGTTATCCTAATGCCTCTTATCATTTAGTTATTCCTAACTACACAAGTGTAGTCTTACTAGCGATCTCGGAATGCATCACAAAACAAGTTCTAGAATCTATTATACTACCGGTTCACACTCTAAGCATTAAAGATGAATGCTTTAATTCCTACTAATCTAAGGGCTATCCTCACATTTTGGGTGAAATTTAAGTGGTAAAGAGTTTTTGTGCTAGTCATGCAATTTCCTATCCATGAGACGCTTTATTAAGACTAATGGCCCACTCCTATATGTCATGAAAAATTGAAAATTTGGTGCCAAAATTACCCTAACCGACATTTAGTCATGGTTTATTACGCAAATGCAATTGGACAAAGCAAATAATCAAGGATAAGTATAGTTTCAAAGTTCCCGTTTTATTTTCTCTCCCTACACTTAAACTGAACATTGTCCCCAATGTTCCCCAAAAGTATCAAAGTTATGATAATGGAAGGTAATAAAGATGAAAGAAACTAATACTCTCGATTAGCTTGGTAGGATCCGTAAAGTGGTGGTTACATCTTTCTTCAAGAAGAACGTTTGCGTGAAAAGCTCCTTCTCATCTTATGTATCTTCTTCTTGGTAAATTAAACCGCACACTTGAAGAAAACAAACGAAACCTACGCGTAAAATCATGGTAATAATATATATAGGACTCTACTAAACTAGGATATAATGCTTGTGGAATGGATGTTTACTGAATTTACGGAAAATTAAGACCAGAAAATTCCAAAATTTATAAGTAGCTCGAAAACGAGAAAAGTAATCATTGTTTCGCTCCTTCGACGCGCAGTTGTGCCGACAGTTGCGATCCCGACAAAAACCGGTCTCATTTTCGGAAAAAATTCGAAAATTTACATCTTTAGAATCTGGAAAATTTCCGCAAAACATCCATTATGACTTGATACAAGCATTTGACTCGAACAAACACATGTATATCTTTTAATTAATTGTAATTCTCATGTTTACGTTTCTTTTGAAAATGTGTGTAATCCTCCTACACTTATCCCTTATGTAAAATACCTTTATATGTAATTAAGACGAGGTTAAAGACAAAATAAAGCATTTTACAAATTTAAACATGAGAATAAACAATCAATAAAAGAGACACGACACAAACAAGCAAACAATTAAGCATGGGCTGCCTCCCACGAAGCGCTTTTCTTTAATTATGAGTCTTGTAGCTAGACTCGAAGTCGTACCCCTACGTGGTCTCATTACCGTCACCATCTTCCTCATGACTGTCTCTAGTGGGTGATTCCATGTTGTAGAAGTGCCCTATGATGCACCTTTCTAAGAGTTCATCCTCTCCCCACTTAGTTCTATATTCTGGTCCTAAGTTCAAGCAATCCTTATAGAAACCGAAAATCTTGGCCATAACATAATCCACTCCTTTCTCTTTATCCTTCTCATTCCTATAGTAGACCAATAGTTTAAGTTTCTTTTCATCATTGGAGAGTGATGAAAATTTCACAATCTTAAACGACATTTGGTAGGCTACATCATCGGTCTCATCCTTGAATCGCACTATTCCTAACGAGGGATCATAAGTCATCCCGGTGCTTTCTATGAAAGGTTTCCCTAGAATAACGTGGGACAAGATAGGATCTATGGCCGTACTAATATCATTCACTATTATGAAATCTGTAGGAAACATGAAACTACCTACATAAACGGGCAATCCCTTAACTCTACCAAGAAAATTGCGACTAACCCTAGGATTATCGGGATCTTGCCTAGTTGGGATAGGCTTCTTCATTACCCAATTATAGTAGGTGCTAGTCATTATATTTGTTGGGGACTTGCGGTCAATGTAGGCCTTTGCCACGAAAAGGTGTCCTATGCAACATGGTATGTTAAGATTCCAAGGGTTCCCAAACTTGATCCTAGGGCTTCTCCTAACATACATGTGACGGAGGTCACACACTAAGTGAGGGTGGCAAGATAGTTTTTCTTCCGTAGGAAACTTATTGAAATAGTCGTTGTCTACTTCATCTGCTTCCTCAGTTGTTTCATTCCTCTGTGTTTCACTAACCTCAAGTATCGTTTCATGGTTCGCTTCGTCATTTGTTCTATCATGTTTCACTAAGATGATGGTATTGACGAATTGAACGTGCTTAGCTAGCTTACTTGGGTCCTTAATCTCTACACCGGAAGTTTCGGGAGTTGAGATAGCATTAACCTTCCTATCACTGGTCATGGCGTTCAAGAGGTTATCTATCTTCCTATCCATCTCGACTTGTTGTTGGTTAAAACGGTCCGAGAGCTTAGATATTTGAGCTTCTTAGGATGTGACTAGGTGTTGCAACATCCCCTCAATGTTGTGTTGGATAGGGCCGTGAGATGGGGGCCATGAGAAATCATTGGATGTGAATTCTTTGGTTTGTCCCCAATAAAAGTCGGGCTTGCCCTTCCATGCTTCTTGTGCGTCATTAAAAGTCCTAGGTCCGGTGTTGTAGGAATCTTCCTCCTGCTCCATTAGTACGCGAGGATGCGTAGTCAACGGAAGCTTGTTCGGGAATCTGGTGCAAGTGCGCGTGTTATGAGGATCACTACACGGCTCACACGAGGAAGAAACTTTGTTCACATGGCGTGAAAACTTAGTATTTTCATAGGAACTCATTAGGAATTTAACTTGATCTTCAAGCTCGAGCATCCTACGGTCGGAAGATTGTGAGTCAATGAGAGGCAAGTAGATTGCCTTAAGAGTTTTGGGCAACTCACGGGGGTCATTCCAACTTTCGTTGTCATAGAGAGCAAGGTCCTCTATTATACCCCATGATTCTTCCGCGGTGAGATCACTAAGTTTTCCACCGGCCGCTTGGTCAATGGATCGCTTGGTGGGGAAGTTGACATGATCATAGAAGAGTTGGACTTGAAGCCAAAGATCAATGCCGTGATGAGGGACTTTATGGAGTAAGTCCTTGAATCGAGTCCATGCTTCGTAGAGAGATTCACCATGACGTTGTTGGAACATCAAGATATCATTCCTAAGTTTGGTGGTTCTCCCCGGTGAGAAAAATTGAGCAAGGAAGCGAGAGGTGAGATCATCCCAACTTGAGATGGAGCCGGCGGGAAGTCGCTCAAGCCAATTACTAGCTTGGTCCCGTAGAGAGAATTGGAAGAGACGCAGACGCGTGGTCTCTCGAGTAGTAGCATCGAGGTCGATGGAATCGACAATTTTAAGGAAATCCTTAAGATGTTGATTAGGATCTTGAACGAAATCCATGGAATGCACATCCGTTTTGCACCAACCAGATAGTGTCGGATCGCAGGCCGTAGTTTGGGCTTGGTCGGGAAGCTCAATGGTGTTCCTATAGCCTAGGTGGCTTGGTCTCGAGTATTCACCAAGAGTACGGCCTCTTGGCGGGTCATTTGGTAGTAGGTTGATGAATGGTGGTTGGTTATCACCTTACATGATGAAAAGTGATGGGGTTACGAACAAAGGTCAGGAAAAAGGGGGATAGACTATGAGAAAGCTAAAAATTGGGAAAAAAGCTTACTTGATAGGAATCATGCAAGGAAACCTAAACGAGGTGGACTCCTAACTAGCTATTCTATTCCCCGACATCGGCGCCAAAAACTTGATAACGCTACACGCATCGTTCGGGGTTAAAGGAACTTCCTTTTCGTCGAGCAAGTTTTTCAACACCCTAGGCAGTGAACCTAATCGTTGTAGTTGTAACACCCCCAAATTCGGTATACGCAGCGGAATTAAGGTTGGGTATTACTTCATGGAACACAGTCATAATAATAGATAAACGGCTCGAAAGAGACGTTTAGATAAAAACAGTTATCATTCATTTATTTAAATAAGAGTTTTACAAAATAAAGGTCCCAACGGAAATACGGAAATACATAGTTTTATCCTTGTGAATGATAACAAAATGGACACCCTTTTTATAAGAAAGTCCATAGCCACTACGTGCGGATCGTGCTCTAGTTTCACGAGATAAAACATGCTAAAAAGTCAACACAAAGGTTGAGTGAATCCATAGTGTTTGTATAATAATCAGTTGAACACAAGATAAGCGATAGTAAAATCGGAATATTGCAAATACAATATATTGCCCTAAGTCTCATGACACGCAAACCTTAACACACGCGCGTCATAATAATGACGTAAGTTACAAACATCATGGTGATGATGTGAGCAACAATGCCCTCCGTAGGAGTTTGCCATTCTCCTAGTATTCTCAAATAAAGTGCATTTGGTTACCTATCCGCTAACACAAATGGGCCAATCGCCAATAGATCTATTCACTATATTCGCGTTCACTCGCAAGAGATTAATGGTTCATGATATGAGGGACTTTTAGTGGCAATTTGAGGTACTTAGGCAATATCAATCGGATAGCATAGGAAATCTAAAACATGTTTAAAGACTAAAATACCCTTGGAATCAAAATTTATAAAATATGTAAAATACGCTTATAATCATTTAACGAAATTTAAAACTTAACTTACGAATAATTAAAACCTAACTAAAATGTGTACGTGATCGATTTTGGTACGACGAAGATTTAACGCCTCGCGTAAATAACTTGGGCGCGTTTGTTTTGTTCGATGGATCAATGGGCAAGCCCATATGGCGCGTGCGTTTGGTTGTGTTCGGTTGGACCAAGCCGAGCCCATGCCCCTCCTAAAGCCCTAAACCAAAATTACTACTACTATAAATATAACTCATAAACACAAAAGTGAAACCCTAGTTTAGTTTTTGCCTCTTTTCTTTCTTTGCTCCATTCGGCCGAACCATAGCACCCTTTGGTGTCGAGTTTTGCTTCAACCAAGTTAAGGTATAACATGTTCTCGCCTTCCTTTGATGTACCTTACGTTAATATATTGTAATATGTTTTGTTTAGTCGAGGTTTATGCTTTTGTGGCCGAGCCGTGTGAGTCCAAACAAGAACAAACCATATGATTTAAACCTTATAAGTATTAAAGAGTATGTTACGTAATAAGTATTATTGAATCGGATCATGAATATGTCGAGTTATATAGGAACCGAACCATATGTATTAAAACCGAACCATGTATATATTCGCCAAGGTGTAAAACTTAATAACGTGACTATGTAAAGTACGTAGATGAGTTAAGACTTCATGTAATAACCTATTAGCGAAACCCTAGATTGAACCGAACCACATAAAGAGTTTTTGAACATGTATTAAACGAGTAAAGGTCATGTAAACATAAACCCTAGTTTGATATGTGAACCGAATAAGGTATGCCAAACCCTAATGGTTTGTGAACCGTGTCTCATATGCGTGCGTTATTATAAGTCAAGTGAACTTGTAAATGTGTAAACGTGTAATTAATCCGAGTAATAAGTAACTTGTATGTCACATAAAATCATAAACGTGCAAGGTGAAACATAAAAGGAAAGATTGTTTTCATTACGTGTTAGGTTAAGTAACGAGTCATCGACGTAACATGTAAGTAAATGCACATTAATATGATATTAAAAGAATGAGAAAACCCTAGAACATAAATGAGAGTCGATTAGGGTTTGAAACTAAGTGTGTGTTAATTGTTATTTCATGTGTGAGTTATGACGTTTAAACTATTTTCACATTTAACCCTAAACTTTAATAAATGACATAATGAACCTTAATCTATGATATTGTTTATAAAACACTTAAGTCTTATTTAATTATAAAACCCTAAAGTATTAAGATCATTAAATACATTAAGTATGAACACCAAATATTAAAAGATCATTTCGACGATTATGGAATCATAAATAACATGTACGACCGTTAATGTGTATAGGTTCCGTGAAGAAGGAGTAATCATTTGCTTTCCGTGTTTCGCCGATCATTTGCTTTGGAATAAGGTATGATATTTTGACCTTTTCAAGAAGGTTCCTTATAACGCTTTTCGTTAGCTTTTATATTAGGATTTCCTAAGCCTTTGCTATGAACCCTATTTTGTTATTTGAGCTGTTGCTTATCTGAACTTGATTTTTGAATCATAAAACATTTGATTTTGAACTATATGATATGAAAACTTTGACTTTGAAAACATGATTTAATCTTTGATAAAGTATGATCTATGTCAGTTTTGACATTCTAATTTGACCTAAGATAGTTTGACACCCGAGCCAAATAATAACTAGTCATGGGGGTTCCATGTCCGTGTCGTTGATGCACTTCGACATGACTCAAGGCGCGAGAGTGAAGTTCGCCACGCCCCTTATCTCGTTATCTCGTTATGAGCTCAATTTATATTTTATTACCAATTTATATGTTTGTGGGGCGATGGGTGCATCCTAGATCGTTATATGTTATATATTATATGTTATATGCTATATGTTATCGATGATTGATGATGCGTGCATGCACGCCCTTCATAACTCTCGTAGGTCTCCCTACAAATGTTGCCTTGTGTGATTATGAATATGAATATGAATATGATTATGATATGGCATATGTGTCCGGGCTCGAGGTAGTTAGCTATAAAACTTATTCTATTATTCGATTTATCTTTGAAATGATTATGATTTTGCTATCTTTCTTTCACTTTATTTCGTATTCGTTTTGCTTCGTATTCGTTTTGCTTGTATATCTGCTCTTTGGGCTTTTGAAGCTCACCGCATTTCTTTTCTTCCATGGTGTATCTAAGCATTGGAGCTGGGTATTGCTTTGGGATGAGTGATGAGTGGACTTACCTTAGAGATATTTAGCTTGATCTTATGATGCCATTTAAGACTTTATATTTTAGATATTTCATTTGGAGTTTATTTTTCCGCTGGGACCTATGTATTGAAGTCATTTGACTTGGATTATTTCAATATTTATGTTGAGATTTCTTTTGGATATTTATGTTTGCTTTGATATGACACCATTACTTGTGATTCCTTTACCCTTGTCGGGTCGGGCGTTACAATTTATGGCATCGAGCCTGTGTTTACGACTTGTAGTCGGGACTCGTGACATATGGAGCCTAGGTTTTGAGACCCTTAGAGCTTAGGATTTGACCGTGAGGATTTGGGTAGACTTTAGGATTCCTTCTGCGTACTTCCATTTCGTATCTCACCTTTGTTCATTTTGCTAATCGTTTGAATATCGCCCGGATGGTTCGAACTCGTACTACCGGTAGCGCGGATGGAGACGATGATGCTATTAACATTGATGTCGCGATTGCTAATGCTCTCAACACTCTTTTCCCGGTCTTACTACACCGAGATGATGGAACAGTGATCAACAACATTCAGAATCGACCGGTGCTTCGGTAGTGGTGGAGGAAATCAACCCGTTGGCATTCACACTTGGCTCGAGCGCTTTGAAGCTCAAGCCTCTTTCGCTTAGCACCGCCGCTACTCCCATCGAGGCCGAGGACCGGATCACTCATATTGAGAAGTCGCTTGAAATCTTGGGTTGTGGAGACGAGTTTAAGACTCGTTTGGTCGCATTCAAATTGGAAGGTGATGCTTTAAATTGGTGGAAGGCACTCAAACAAGCAAGAGGAGGAGATGCTTTTGATGTTACTTGTACCGGACCGAGTTTGGACTATCTTCTATAACCACATTTCACGATGCCGAGAAAAGAAAGGTATGAGAGGATTATCAGCAATCTACCGCCTTGATCATGAGAATTCCAATGAGTACATGAGTAGGTTTATGAGGTCGGTAAGTTTTGTGGGAGCGATTCTTTGGAGATGGTAGGCGTCAAGCTAAGCACTTCTGCCGGGACCCGAAGAAGTGGGTGTTGGACCGATCGCTTAATATTGAGTATGAGAATGTGTCACCGCAATGACGCACTCGTAACATTGAGATCTTTCATGAGGTTTCGGGTTCCAACAAGCGTGAATCGCGATGGTGATCGGATTCAAGGTAGGACTCAAGGCAATGATTATAAGGAAATTCGTAGGAGTTATGATTCGAGGGTCAAGTGGATAGGAGTTATGATCACGAGGTCACCAGAAGGAATGTTGACTCGGGCACCCGAGGCGAGGAGTCAAGATAATAGAAATCTTTGGTAAGAATGGAAATGATCGTCGTAATCAAGGTAGCAATAACCATACATAACAAGGATCGGTCCACCGAGGATCAAATCGTGGTCGTGCTTCAGATCATCTGTCAAGAAGGACACCGAGGTTTTGCCTCCCCACCTATTTGTACTACTTGTGGAAAGGCTCATCCGGACAAGTGTTTCAAGGCCACCGGTGGTTGTTTTGCTTGTGGCTCCACTACTCACAAGATCAAAGATTGCCCTAAGAAGAACCCGCGATTCCGGAAACTACATCAAGTCACCGACTACCACCGGACGTGTTTATGCTACTACTCGGAATCAAAGTGAGCGCACTTTAGGTACCATTACGGCACTCTTTTCATTGATGATTATTCATCTTCGCTTTATTTGATACCGTGCCACACACTCCATTATATCTGTCACATTTGCTAAGAAATTTAACATGAAGCCCAAACCATTAACAAATCACTTATCGATTTCTACACCTATGAAAACCACATGATCATTGATCATAAATACGTTAAGTGTCCTCTTCGTTTTGATGACCATATTCGCTTTGCAAATCTGTATCCTCTCGATATGGTCGACTTTGATATCATTCTAGGCATGGATTGGTTGGCTTATCATAGAGCTTCAATTGATTGCTATGCTAGAACGGTGATCTTTGGAGACGAAACATCCCGAATTGCTTATCATGGTTCTCAACCTCTCAAACCGTTAAACTCATTTCTTCTATGAAGGCACGGACCATGATTGCTCATGGATGCCAAGGTTTTCTAGCATCCGTTAAGGACACATCTTTGGAGAGTCCTAACATTGAAAATCTTTCTATTGTTTGCGAATTCACCGACGTTTTTCCCGATGAACTCCCCGGTCTTCCCCACCGAGAAGTTGAGTTTAGCATTGAGTTGATTCACTCGTGCCGAACCGATTTCAAGGCTCCGATCGTATGGCACCGTAGAACTCAAGGAGTTGAAGGAACAATTGCAAGAGATGATAGAAAATGGATTTATTTGCCCCAAGTGTTTCTCCATGGGGTGCACCTATCTTGTTTGTGAAGAAGAAGGATGGAAGCATGCGTCATGTATCGACTACCGTGAACTCAATCATATTACCATTCGTAATCGTTATCCTCTCGCGCGTATTGATGATTTGTTTGATCAAGCGCAAGGAGCTAAGTTCTTTTCGAAGATTGATCCGAGGTCCGGTTATCATCATCTACGTGTGAAGGAGCAAGATGTTCCTAAGACCGCATTTCGTACTGTGATATGGTCATTACGAATTCCTCGTTATGCCTTTTGGTTTGACCAATGCTTTCCGTGTTTATGGACCCGATGAATCGTGTTTTCCATGAGTTCCTCGATAAGTTCGTTATCGCTTTCATCGACGACATTTTAGTTTACTCCAAGTCCAAGAAGAGCATGAAGAACATCTCCGGATAGTTTTGGAGATTTTGAGGAAGAAGAAGTTGTACGCCAAATTTTCAAGTCGCGAGTTTTGGTTAAGACAAGTCGCGTTCCTTGGTCATATTGTATCACCGATGGTATCACCATGGATCCGTCTAAAGTTGAGGCTATCACCAAATGGCCAAGACCTACGACGATGTTGATCGAGGTCGAGTTTTCTAGGACTTGCTGGTTATTACCGACGTTTTGTTGAAGGTTTCTCTCGCTTAGCTCTACCCCTAACCCAACTGATGAGGAAAGGTGAAAAGTTTGTATGGACGGATGAACGAGAGAAGAGTTTTGAAGAGTTGAAACGGAGATTGGTGTCCGCTCCTATTTTGACTCTTCCATCTGGTTCTGGAGGATTTCAAATTTACAGTGATGCATCTAAGAAAGGATTAGGCTGTGTTTTGATGCAACATGGAAAAGTAATAGCTTATGCTTCGAGGCAGCTAAAACCTTATGAGGAGAATTACCCAACTCATGACCTTGAGTTAGCTGCAGTGGTGTTCGCGTTGAAGATCCGGAGACATTACTTGTATGGAGAGGCGTGTGATATATTCATCGATCATAAGAGTCTCAAGTATATTTTCACCGTAAGGAACTTAATATGAGACAAAGAAGATGGTTAGAACTTATTAAGGATTATGACACCAACATTCAAGACCATCCGTAAGGCTAACGAGTTGCCGACGACTTAGCCTAAATCGTGCATTCTTGCAAGTATTGAGATTGAGCCTAGGATTATTCGTGACTTAGAGAGTTTGGATGTTGAGTTGTGCGTGCGAGGTTTTGATGGATACCGGGCTAGTATGAAGGTGGAGTCGAACCTTATACCGCAAATTAAAGAACCTCGAAAGATGATGGTGAGAGTGGGCCGTGGCGCAAAATGTTGAAGAAGGTAAGCAAACGGAGTTTAAGGTTGATAATGACGGAATTGTATGGTATGAAGATAGGCTTTGTGTTCCCAATGATCGTGTACTTCGTGAGAAAGTTATGATCAAGCTCATAGTTCTCCTTTCACTATCCATCCCGGTTCTACCAAGATGTATAGGATTTGAAGCAAGACTTTTGGTGGAATGGCATGAAGCAAGATGTGGCAACGTTTGTGTCGAAGTGTATGGTTTGTCGTGAGTTAAGATTGAACATCAAAGGGCTAGTGGATTGTTACTGACCATTGGATATTCCAACATGGAAGTGGGATAAGATATCTATGGATTTTGTGGTGGACTACCTCTTACTCGGAAGAAGCATGATGCGATTTGGGTAGTTGTTGATCGACTAACCAAATCGCTCATTTCTTACCAATCGAAAGGATTATGGTATTGGGAGATTGGCGAGATTTTTCAAGAAGAGATCGTTAGACTTCATGGTACTCCGCATCTATTGTGTCCGAAAGAGATCCGTGTTTACTTCTCATTTCGGAAAGGTTTGCAAAAGCTTGGGGTACTCGACTTAATTTTAGTACGGCATTTCATCCTCAAACCGATGGTCGGTCGAGAGGACTATTCGACCTTAGAGGATATGCTAAGGGCTTGTGCTTTAGAATGGACTGGTAGTTGGGATGAATATTTATGTTTAGTAGAGTTTGCATACAACAACAGTTGGCATGCTAGCATTAAAGCGACATCGTTTGAAATTCGGAACGATATAGGAGAAGTTTCATATCGATTAGCACTTCCGCCTCGGTTATCGCATGTTCATGACAAGAACCGAAACTATTCTAGAAAGACAAGAAAGAGTCATGAGAAAAAGTCATTCCGTTCGTTAAGATTCTTTGGAAAAATCATCCGAATGTGAGGCTACTGGGAAACCGAGGAGTCGATCGAGCTAGTTATCCTCATTTCTTTGAATAGTTTGGTATGTTCTCATTTCTTTCGATTTCGTTTGAATTTCAATTTTCGAGGACGAAAATGTTTAGTTAGAGGAAGAATTGTAAAACCCGGAAATCTAAAACATGTTTAAAGACTAAAATACCCTTGGAATCAAAATTTATAAAATATGTAAAATACGCTTATAATCATTTAACGAAATTTAAAACTTAACTTACGAATAATTAAAACCTAACTAAAATCAGACGTGATCGATTTTGGTACGACAAAGATTTAACGTCTCGCGTAAATAACTTGGGCCGCTTTGTTTTGTTCGATGGATCAAGGGTCAAGCCCATATGGGCGTGCGTTTGGTTGTGTTCGGTTGGACCAAGCCGAGCCCATGCCCCTCCTAAAGCCCTAAACCGAAATTACTACTACTATAAATATAACTCATAAACACAAAAGTGAAACCCTAGTTTAGTTTTTGCCTCTTTTCTTTCTTTGCTCCATTCGCCGAACCATAGCACCCTTTGGTGTCGAGTTTTGCTTCAACCAAGTTAAGGTATAACATGTTCTCGCCTTCCTTTGATGTACCTTACGTTAATATATTGTAATATGTTTTGTTTAGTCGAGGTTTATGTTTTCTTTTGTGGCCGAGCCGTGTGAGTCCAAACAAGAACAAACCATATGATTTAAACCTTATAAGTATTAAAGAGTATGTTACATAATAAGTATTATTGAATCGGATCATGAATATGTCGAGTTATATAGGAACCGAACCATATGTATTAAAACCGAACCATGTATATATTCGCCAAGGTGTAAAACTTAATAACGTGACTATGTAAAGTACGTAGATGAGTTAAGACTCATGTAATAACCTATTAGCCAAAACCCTAGATTGAACCGAACCACATAAAGAGTTTTTGAACATGTATTAAACGAGTAAAGGTCATGTAAACATAAACCCTAGTTTGATATGTGAACCGAATAAGGTATGCCAAACCCTAATGGTTTGTGAACCGTGTCTCATATGATTGCGTTATTATAAGTCAAGTGAACTTGTAAATGTGTAAACGTGTATTAATCTAAGTAATAAGTAACTTGTATGTCACATAAAATCATAAACGCAAGGTGAAACATAAAAGGAAAGATTGTTTTCATTACGTGTTAGGTTAAGTAAAGAGTCATTGACGTAACATGTAAGTAAATGCACATTAATATGATATTAAAAGAATGAGAAAACCCTAGAACATAAATGAGAGTCGATTAGGGTTTGAAACTAAGTGTGTGTTAATTCGTTATTTCATGTGTGAGTTATGACGTTTAAACTATTTTCACATTTAACCCTAAACTTTAATAAATGACATAATGAACCTTAATCTACGATATTGTTTATAAAACACTTAAGTCTTATTTAATTATAAAACCCTAAAGTATTAAGATAATTAAATACATTAAGTATGAACACCAAATATTAAAAGATCATTTCGACGATTATGGAATCATAAATAACATGTACGACCGTTAATGTGTATAGGTTCTGTGAAGAAGGAGTAATCCTTTGCTTTCCGTGTTTCTGCTTTTCGATCATTTGCTTTGGAATAAGGTACAAATATTCTGACCTTTTCAGTAAAGGTTCCTTATAACGTTTTCTTTTCGTTAGCTTTTATATTAGGATTTCCTAAGCCTTTGCTATGAACCCTATTTTGTTTATTTGAGCTGTTGCTTATCTGAACTTGATTTTGAATCATAAAACATTTGATTTTGAACTATATGATATGAAAACTTTGACTTTGAAAACATGATTTAATCTTTGATAAAGTATGATCTATGTCAGTTATGACATTCTGATTTGACCTAAGATAGTTTGACACCCGAGCCAAATAATAACTAGTCATGGGGTTCCATGTCCGTGTCGATGATGCACTTCGACATGACTCTAGGGCGAGAGTGAAGTTTCGCCACGTCCCTTATCTCGTTATCTCGTTATGAGCTCAATTTATATTTTATTACCAATTTATATGTTTGTGGGGCGATGGGTGCATCCTAGATCATTATATGTTATATATTATATGTTATATGCTATATGTTATCGATGATTGATCTTTGCGTGCATGCACGCCCTTTATAACTCGTAGGTCTCCCTACAAATGTTGCCTTGTGTGATTATGAATATGAATATGAATATGATTATGATATGGCATATGTGTCGGGCTCGAGGTAGTTAGCTATAAAACTTATTCTATTATTCCGATTTATCTTTTGAAATGATTATGATTTTGCTATCTTTCTTTCACTTTATTTCGTATTCGTTTCGCTTCGTATTCGCTTTGCTTGTATATCTGCTCACTGGGCTTTTGAAGCTCACCGCATTTCTTTTCTTCCTGGCGGTATCTAAGCATTGAGCCGGGTATTGCTTTGGGATGAGTGATGAGTGGATTTACCTTAGAGATATTTAGCTTGATCTTATGATGCCATTTAAGACTTTATATTTTAGATATTTCATTTGGAGTTTATTTTTCCGCTGGGACCTATGTATTGAAGTCATTTGACTTGGATTATTTCAATATTTATGTTGAGATTTCTATTGGATATTTATGTTTGCTTTGATATGACATCATTACTTGTGATTCCTTTACCCTTGTCGGGTCGGGGCGTTACATGTCATGTATTTAGTATTCATGTTCAAGTTTATGCGACGATAATGCTTTATCGATAATTAGATACCATGAAGTCTCTTCAAAAATTAATAATACTTATCATACTTATCTTTATGGCTCGAATGATTGTTAATAAATTTTTATCGAAACCCAAGTTGTTAAATATTTTATGTTTCCAAAACGTTATAATTTACAATTTTAAATATTTACAGTTTTTACTTTTTACCCTTGCACTTTCAAAAATGACACTTTAAACCCTCAACTATGGGTTATTGACAAAATCAGTCCTTGTATAATTAACTTTGCAGAAATTACATTTTTAGTCCAAGAAAAACTTTATCTTACAGAAATTACAATTTTCATGCTTGAAATTTTATAAGAAAATATCACTAGTTTTTGGCCTAAATGGATAAAAGTGCGGGTGAATAAAAGCGAGGCCCTAAAAGGTTTTTACTACGTTCTTGATCCCTTCAGGAGTTTGTCTGGTGATCTTTCTAATGGTTCAAACTAGAGGTCTTAAGCTTTTACGGTTTGGTCGCAATGATTTTGTAAAATAGGGGTTTGGTGCCTTTTGTTGGTTTTGGGCGATAACAAGGCTAAACGAGGGCATATTTTACACGAGGAAAGCTAGTGTTTTAACAATGCATTTGACCCTTTAAACACTTTGCTGTAAGCTCTTATAAATGGTATAGGCCTCATATCCTAGTCGTCTTTGGTTAGAAAGATACAGGTCCACGAACATGGCCACTTGGCCACGGCTCGTTTTAAGAAAATTTCATTTTTAACCCATTAACTTTTACGAGGTCACCTAGGGACATTGTAATATGTTTATTAACTCTTTTTAAGTCATTATCCATCATTCTATAACTCCTACGACTCAATTTTTGAAAAATGCACACAAGGCTTTTTTATGAAAATTTCCGCGAGTCACCTTCTTTGTGGTTGATTATAAAAGAGACTATAAGTGCTTTTAAAAACGTTATTGGGGCATTAAATTCTTTGCAGTGAGCCATTTAAAACGGTGTAAACCTCGTACTTTGCAACCTTTTAATTAGCAAGATATTAATTACAGAAAAGGGCTACTTAGGCTAATCTCGCCAAATTGCAATTTTCGTTTTTAAACCATAAAACTTTATATCTTTTGCATGCAACTTCGTGAAATGTTGTTTTACTCATTTCTAATGTTTCTAAGATAGTTCATAATCAAATTTATCAAAAATCCTGAGTTTTTCCCACATACCTGTTGAAAAATTCTTATGGTGTTTAGGGCTTTTGGCCATAATGAAGGGCTGTTTTTAAGCATGGCGACTAGGCTTTTCAACCGGGTTATGGGGGCGTTTTGTACGGTACTTTGGTTGACCCTAATACCTTTAGCATGATGCAAATAATTGAGGCGCAAGTAGGGGGTTGGGCTGTTTTTGGCGTCAAGACCAGAAGACAGAAAAATATTTTAAACTTTGTAAGGATTCAAGACTTAGGTTTAGGGTTTTACTAATGAACATGTAACATTCTTAATAGCTAATCCTTATAGTGTTTTCCTTAGCTAATACCACAAAACAAAAAGGTTGTCATGTATATGCACATTTCACAGAAAGTTTACAAAAACCATATTCTAACTTTAGTTTTACATGTTATGAGTTTATTACCCTAAGTGAGTGATATTAAATGTGTAAAAATGGTTAAAGAAAAATAGTTGGAACACTTACAAGTGGTGAGTTACTTAAACTAGGAAAAGTGCCTAAAGACTGCTAGTGATCTTCAAGGTAGTTCCACACCTTCTAAGCTCTAGATTAACCTTTCTTTACACTACTTAGGGTCAAATTTCAGAATGTATGTGAGTAGGGGAAATGTTATATGGTGCGTGTGATGTGTGGGGTATGATGAAGGGGATGGGTCGTTATATATAGGGGAGAAGAAGCAAGGTTTTCTAAGGTGCTATGTCACCATGTCTAGCAAGAGGAGGGACAAGGTGATGTGTTGCAAGTCTTATGGAGAGTGCATGTGGCCTCAAGGAACAAAGAAATGGTGTGGTAAAACTCTAGCCAAGAGTTTTACCCACAACCTTTGACCATGGTAAAACTTCATGATAATTAGGTGATGTGTGTAACTCTAATGTGCAAGTAACTAGTTGTGGTGAGGGTATTTACATGTAGTACCTAGGTAACTAAGTGGTAACTATCTAGTTCATTTCTAACCATGGAACAAGGGGGGCGTTTAAGCTATAAAGGGTAGTACCTAGGGCTTTTTATGTTGTACCTATTGTGTAGTAGTGTAAGTACTTAGTTAGGTTTCTAATTTATTTTAGATAAATTCTAGTTTAAGTTAATTTACATGTAAATAAATAAAGGGATAAGTGTTTCTAAATGTATCTAAGTTACCCTGTTTTACTAAGCTGTGTATCAAAAAATTAATCCTCCTAAACAATGTAACGAATTTACTAATCATACTATTATATACATAATTTAACATTTGTTTAAAGATATTTACATAAATCGTCCTTGTGGCTAGGACCTAATTGCAACATCGTCCATGTGGTATATCACCACCCTCACACACACACAAACACATATACACACCTCACCCTCACCATTTTCTCTCTCTCCTTTGGATACCCTAGCCGCCGGCCACCAAAACCCACCACCACCACCACCACACCGCCGGTCTCCACCCTACACCACCCACCTCAAAAGACTCCCCACACTCCCCTCTTTACGATCTACTACTCCACGCGACCTAAAACCCTCCCCCACCTCTCGTCGTTCATTCACGCGCCACCACACCGCCATCATAACGCCACCGCCAGTCTCTTTTTATGTAGAAAACGAAGGTAGGTTAAAACCCACGAGTTTTAGCTCGTATTCTTGGTAACTCGTGGTTGAGTCACGAGTTGACTCGTTTTTATGTCAGGTTTGGTTATAAAAACATGGGAAACAATTTCTTGATAATTAAAATGTGGTATAAACTTGTTGGTATCCGTTTTTGGGTCTCGTGTGTTGTGTCAGCCGAGCCGAGAGCTTAGGCTCACGGTGAGGACTTGTTTGGTATGCTTGTCAACATGGTTTTGATGTTTTAATTTTCTTGTTATTATTCGTGTTGGTTTCGGGTTCGGATGAAACCCTAGATTGGTGGAGTTGACTTGGTAATTTTGATGGTGAAAATGGGTTGGTATTGATGGTTGTCGAGTGGGAAAACCCTCGAAAGGGGTGTTCGGTTTGGTTGTTGTCGAAGGGTAACATAGGCTGAGACCCTTATGGTCTCGGCAATACTTTGGAGATTGAAATTGTGTTGTTGTTGTTGCGTTGGGCGTGGGAAAGTAAGTCGAGACCGAATGGTCACGGCTAACCACAAGGACGATTTATGCAAATAAATTTAAGTACTGTCTTTGCAATTTGTTCCTAGCCACAAGGACGATTTATGTAAATATCTCTAAACAAATGATAAAATATGTATATAATAGTATGATTAGCAAGTTGTTTGCATTGTTTAGGAGGATTAATTTTTTGATACACAACTTAGTAAAACAAGGTAACTTGGATACATTTAGAATCACTTATCCCATAAATAAAAGTAAAGTTTAAGGTTGAGGCTTTATTGTTTGTACAATGTGTTTAAAATTAAATACACTAAGGTTGTGAATGAATTTTATGTTAAGTGAATACTTTTATGCATCAATGACTTGTACATTAGTTTAATAAACTTGTACTTTGGTAATTGGTAAAAGTTTCATATGTATTTCTAATTTTAGTTTGTGATTTCATTTACATAAAATCATAGGATTTGCAAACTAGGGTTTTTAACCAGAAAATACTCTAGAGTTAGGGTTTATGCCTTGTAAACTTGTACATTAAGTTTAAAGGGTTGTACATTAGGGTTTATGACCTAGTATCTAAATTGTTATAAATCAATGCTTTAAGAAAACCCTAATTTACATAGTAACATTTTATTGGAAATGACGCTAATGATATAAGGATACTTTATACGGACATTCCGTATCTTATGTGAGGACACAACCCGACATGGGTGACCATGCTGGGAAGTTTCAAGTATGACATAGTTGTGAGACTTCCATTGTCACCAAGAGGTGTATATCAAAGGCATTAACTATGCAAGTGAGCGGTTTGTGAGTGCGGCTTATTATCTAGTTGTAGGAAAAAAATGTACGAGAAAATGGATTATTATTAATATAAAGGCGGATTTTACCGGTGGTTCTGATCTCCCTCCTTAAATGGAATCTCATCCTAGATTCACTCGGTGTTAGTTGCGGTGTTGGAGAATAGGTGTGGGTACTTCTTACGGAATTGATCTTCCCGTTCCCAAGTAAATTCTGATCCTACCTTAGAATTCCATCTAACCTTAATGATATGGATTCGGCTTCGTTTTAATTGCTTAGCATCCCTATCCATGATCTCCACAGGTTCTTCCACAAAATTGAGCTTGTCGTTGAGCTGGAGTTCTTTCATCGGAATGACAAGTGTTTCATCCGACAAACACCTCTTTAGGTTGGAAACATGAAAGGTAGGGTGTATGTTACTGAGCTCTATAGGAAGCTCGAGTTTATAGGCTACAGGACCTATTCTTTCCAGAATCTTGAATGGTCCTATGTATCTAGGATTTAATTTTCCCGTTTACGAACCTAACTGCACCTTTCCATGGTGATACTTTTAGCATAACCCCTGTCTCCAACTTTAAATTCCATAGGCTTTCGCTTTACGTCGGTATAACTCTTTGCCTATCTCGTGCGACTTGTAGATGTTGCGAATTTGTACTATCTTATCGGTGGTTTCTGGATGATTTCAGTCCGATGATTTGAGCTTCTCCTACCTCGGCCCAACACACGGGTGATCGGCACTTTCGTCCATAAAGTGCTTCGAACGGTGCTGCTTTGATGCTGGCATGGTAACTATTGTTATATGAGAATTCTGCCAAAGGCAAGTGTCTATTCCATCCCTTTCCAAAATCTATTACATACGCCCTAAGCATATCTTCCAACGTTTGAATGGTTCTTTCGCTTTGTCCGTCGGTTTGAGGGTGGTAAGCAGTACTCATGTCTAATTTAGTACCTAAAGCCTTTTGGAACGATTGCCATAATTGAGACATGAAACATGCGTCACGATCCGAGATAATGGAAATTGGCACTCCGTGTCGTGAAACTATATCCTTCAGATACAACTTTGCGAGGTTTTCCATCTCATCAGTCTCCTTGATTGGCAAGAAGTGCGCTGATTTCGTGAGACGATCGATGATGACCCAAATTGTATCATACCCACTTGACGTCTTAGGCAACTTGGTGATAAAATCCATTATTATTCTTTCCCACTTCCACACAGGAATCTCTGGTTGAATTAACAAGCCAGACGGCTTTTGATGTTCCCCCTTCACTCATGAACATGTCAAACATTTACTAACATATTCTGCAATGTCAGCCTTCATGTTCGGCCACCAGTAATACTTTTTAAGGTCCTGATACATCTTTTCAGACCCCGTGTGAATGGAGTACTTCGATTTGTGTGAATCATGCATAATCACATTTCGTAAATCACCATAATGTGGTACCCAGGTTATGTTCTTTATGCAACGAGTTCCATCGGAATGACTTTCAAACATCTTGTCCATACCTCGTAAATTCTCAGCCTGAATATTCTCTTCTTTCATTGCCTCAGACTGCGCCTGGAGAATTTGAGATGGTAAATTCAGATTAATGGTCATGACTAAGGCTCTGACTCGAAGAGGTTTAATCCGTTCTTTCCGGCTCAAAGCATCTGCTACCACATTTGCTTTTCCAGGATGGTAACGAATTTCATAATCGTAGTCACTTAGCAACTCTAACCAACGTCGTTGCCTCAAGTTCAATTCCTTCTGATCAAGAATATGCTGAAGACTCTTGTGATCAGTGAACACAATACACTTTGTGCCGTACAAATAATGCCTCCAGATTTTAAGAGCAAATACTCGCTCCCGGTTCTTGATCATGTGTTGTGTAATTCTTCCTCATGCGGTTTGAAATGCCGAGATGCATAGCGATGACTTTCTCTTTGCATTAACACGGCTCCCGGACCTTGATGTGATGCGTCGCGATAAACAACGAAATCTCTACTCCCTTCAGGTAGTGCTAGAATTGGAGCTTCGCAAAGCTTTTGCTTTAGTAGCTAAAATGCTTCTTCCTTATCTTTTCCCCAGATGTACTTCTTGTTCTTATGGGTTAATTCAGTCAAAGATTTAGCAATCTTTGAAAATCCTTCTATGAATCCCCGGTAATATCCAGCAAGTCCTAAAAATTGGCGTACCTCCGTAAGTGTGGTAGGTGTTGGCCAATTTTTGACTGCTTCGATTTTGGAAGGATCTACATGAATTCCATGTTGATCGATTACGTGCCCAAGAAACTGTACAGTGCGAATCCAAAAATCACACTTGGAAAACTTTGCGTACAGTTGCTCTTTCTTGAGTAGTTCCAAAATAGTTCTCAAATGTTCCCCATGTTCTTCTTCGTTGCGGGAGTAAATGAGAATATCGTCAATGAACCCTATTACGAATTTGTCCAGATAAGGTTTACACACTCTGTTCATGAGATCCATAAACATAGCTGGTGCATTGGTCAATCCAAATGGCATTACCTGGAGTTCTTAATGATCGTATCTTGTCCTGAACGCCGTTTTAGGAATATCTTCTTCCCTTACTCATAATTGATGATAACCCGATCTCAAATCAATCTTTGAATAAACACTCGACCCTTGTAATTGGTCGAACAAGTCGTCAATCCTCATTAGCGGTATCGGTTCTTTACCGTAAGTTTATTCAACTCTTGGTAATCAATACACTCGTAAAGATCCGTCCTTCTTTTGACGAATAGGACCGGAGCTCCCAAGGTGAAGAGCTTGGTCGAATGAAACCTCATCTAATAACTCCTGCGGTGGTTGGATAGCTCACGCATTTGATTTGAGCCAAACGGTAGGGTGCTCGTGCTCTTGGTGTTGCTCCGGAACTAAATCAATCTGGAACTCTACCGACGAATAGGTGGTAATCCAGGCAATTCTTCCGGGAAAACTTCGGAAAGTCCCTTACTATTGGTACATCTTCAATTGTTTTCGTAGTCTTTTCTCCATCACTTGAGCTAGGCAGCGTGACATCACTTGTCGATATACTTTATGGTTTTGAGGCATGAGATAATGCTTAATTTAGTCCTACTTGATCACCCGAATGATCAATGTTTCCCCTTGTAAGGATGTGAACCACCTTCTCGTCACATATTATTCTCGCATGGTTCTTAGGCGGCCAATCCATACCAATAACAACATCGAAACTACCGAGTTCAATAGGCATAAGGTCTATGTTGAAAGGTTGCTTTAGTAAAGTTAGAGTGCAACCCTGGATTATAGTATTAGTGCTTACTAATTTTCCATTAGCTAGTTCTATTTCGTAGGTGTTGTCTAGGACAGTTGGGGTGAGTTTAAGTAAAAGCGAAAGTAATGGATATAAAACTTTTATCGGCGCCCGGTATCAAATAATACTTTAGCTAAATATTGATTGAGAGAAAGCGTGCCGTGACCACATCACGGTTGTCTTTGAGTGTTTGCATCTCCTAGTACGTAAGCTCTTGCACGGGCCGTGTTGTTCTGGTTGCCATTCTGTTTGGGACATCGATTCTTGTAATGTCCTTTCTCACCACATCCGTGGCATATCACTTCTACAAGCTGCAAATTAGCACCTGAGGCACTACAGTCTTTGGTTTTGTGGCCGGTTTTGTGGCACTTTCCGCACTTAATAAAGCATGGCCCATTGTGGTGCATCTTGCATCGGCTGCATAATGGCAGATTTCCAGCATAGCCACCGCCTCCAGCAGGTGCGGCTACATAAGTTTTGGCAGCTTCCTACCTTCGGTTTTGTTGTTGGTGATGGTGTTTCGATTCTGTTGGTAATGGTGGTTGTTGTTTCGGTTGTGGTTGTTGTTGTAGGTGTTATGGTTGGGGTAGTTGTTGTGATGATGGGTTGTCCTTTTGTCATCAAGCTTTCTTTTGTGATCATTACCTCCCTGGGTGAAACCACGCTTGACTTCCTGATCCATTAACGTTTGAGCAATGGAAATTGCTTCCTCTAGTGACTGTGGTTTTGATGAGGTGACATTCCCCTCGATACTGCGGGGTAAGCCTTCAGTGTACTTTTCCAATGTCTTCTCAAGATCAGGCACTATAGTTGGGCATAGCATTGCTAGTTCCTGAAACCTCCGGTTGTAGGTCTTGAGATCAGTTCCTTTCACCACCAGCTGGTGAAACTCATCTTCCAACTTCTTAATCTCAGTGCGGGGACAATACTTCTTTAGCATCTTTGCCTTGAAGTCAGCCCACGTGAGTTGGTAAGCTGCTCCAATACCCATAGTTTGGGTAGAGACATTGCACCAAGATAAGGCATCATCCAATAAAGTTCCTGTAGCAAAAGTGACCTTGCAGTCGTCAGAACAACCGCTCCTCATGAATACCGTCTCATGCGCTCAAACCAACGAGCCAACTCGGTTGCTCATACATTCCTTTGAAAAGGTGGGTTTGATTCATAAAATCTTTGTAAGTACACTGCGAGCTATATCATCTCGCTTCCTCCGTTAGGCCTACTAGTATTTCCAAAGCGGGCCCTTTGTTGTTGCCGCCTCTCAATCTTCTGACAACAACACCGCCCGCAACTAGTTGTTGGATATCGACTTGGGACATAGCGGTCTTTGGTGTTTCTGTTTCGGTAGTATTTCTTGTTCGAGCCATAATTCTGTTAATGCCACAAGAAAATATATTTAGAATGATCATGTTATGTTATAACAAATTACGAGGTAAGTGTATAGAAGTCATAACAACATAACCACAACAAATAATTTTCCTAATAAACCTTCATTCATACCATAGCATAATATTACAACCACATATAGCCATAAGTAACTTGTTAATTTTTGTACAACAAAAGGGATACAAGTATCTTATTTATGCTACATACTCATGGCTAAGACATAATACAAAAGCTAATAGGTAAAGGTTTAGTCTAGCGGTTTCCAGATGTTCCTCCAAAACGGCTCTCAAGTTCTTTGATCTTGTTGTGAAGATTCTGTATATACTCCCATTGTCGGACCTGAGTATCTTCCATCATCATCTTTAGGGTAGTAATTCTGGAGTGAATCCTCGTGATATCATCACTTTGAATCGTCATTATATTTGACATCATCAAATCATTTTGATATAACAAAGGGAGGTCTTGACTTATTTGTCCATGATGTTGCTCCAGACTATGTGCCTTTTCACGAGTTGCTTGCAACTCTGCTGTCAAGGTGTCTAACTTTTTCCCCGTGGTTGCTTGCTTAGTGATTAAATCTCCACTTCTCCCTCGATTCCTTCTATACGTTCAAGTGGTAACTCATCAAGGTGTCCTAAAGCAGTATCAATTTGTTCCTCGTGTCTTTCCATACGTACTACAAGTGTAGGAAGGGTAGGCGGTCGGTCCATTGCAGCTTGCGAACTTTCTCCCGTCTCGAATACCCGCGGTGGAGTAGGGTAGTCAGGAGTTGGTGATCGTAAAGCATTGTACCGGGAAATTATAGCTCTCACTTCCTCTTCAAGATCATCTGGCTGAGACGGAGGGGTGAAATCTGTAGCTGTGGGCGGATCCGTTTCCTCCTGTGGTGATATCTCCTGCTCAGCAATAGCATCTAGATGTGGTGATTAATGGGGTGGTGAAGATGTGAGAGGTGGTGTAGGTAACATGTACGTGTGTGGTGGAGGCACAAGAATTGTCCTTTTCCGTGCTCTCTCAAAGGTTCTCCTAGGGCGGTCCTGTGATGTGTTTGACGGTGGTGCTGAGTCTGAAGGTGTTAATGGTGTTGATGACGTGTGGACACATGATCGAACAAGGTGTACCCTTTTTCGAGGTGTGTTCATGTAGGTTGTACCATAAGGATGATAACGGTATGCCTCCATGAATGGTTCTGGTTCGTAAGGCTCTAGCACTCGAAATCTCCTTTGTCTAATTGGTGAGGGTGATGCAGGCAGTGACTCAGGGGATGGGGAATCTGGGTCAGATGGCTCAGTCTCGGCAAATGTACCATGTTCCCTCATAGCAACCATGTACGGATCATCCGGAAATGGAGCGATATCAGGTACCACCGGAACGTCCTCCGACTCCGTAGTGTGCCTGGATACTAGATCAATATCAGGTACTACTGTGAACTCCTCAAATGGTTCCTCAGAAGGATCAGACTCCATATCTAATGCAGCTTCTCCAGGTGCTGGAGAGTGGCTCGGTGAATCCGTAGTAGGATAGGTTTCCTCAGTGCATACTCCGGTAAACTATGACTAGAGGGGTGAGAACGACATAACTCTGTAACAACCCGGTAATTATAAATACCTCATTATATATATAAATAATCGGTATAAACATGCATAAGCGATTATGCGAGCGATGTAGTGGCACGGAGGACTTTATTTAAGTGTGAAAAGAGTTATAGTTTCGGTTTGTATTCGTTCTCTATAACTATGGCTCGTACCAATCAGTAACACCTCAAATTCGGTATACGATCGGAATTAAGGTTGGGCTATTACTTCATGGAACACAGTCATAATAATAGATAAACGGCTCGAAAGAGACGTTTAGATAAAAACAGTTATCATTCATTTATTTAAATCAGAGTTTTACAAAATAAAGGTCCCTACGGAAATACGGAAATACATAGTTTTATTCTTGTGAATGATAACAAAATGGACACCATTTTTATAAGAAAGTCCATAGCCACTCCGTGCCAGATCGTGCTCTAGTTTCCTGAGATAAAACATGCTAAAAAGTTGTTAGATATTGGATTTCACAAACACACTAAACCATAATCACAAGTGGCGTACAAGAAGGTTTTTAGAGAGAAAGTTAGAGGTTTAGGGAACTTAGTGAGAGAAAGAAAATCTTATTATGAGCTCCAACTCTACCTTGGAAGGTAGAGTATTTATAATCTTACAATAAAAGCATACAACGGATGCGTGGATCGGGCATACATGGGTAAAGACCGTCCGTCCTCCACGGTGTTACTTAACTAAATACTACTTAGCTTAAAGAACTATGACTACGAACTTTCTAACGATTACATATACTAGAGGTGACCGACTCTTTAATACCGAATTTCTAATTCCTAACAATCTCCCCTAAGGAGGTCACCTCAAACATATACTAAAATTACATTGAATACAAGCAGATATTACATTAACAATTGTTCTTGCATTATTGATGTAGTACTTTGTTCAAGCTCATAGTCATTGATTCCTCTCATTGCATGTTTGGTTAATCCAAGTGGAGGTCTTTTGTTGATCCACGTGATAATAATTTGAGCCGACTTTTGAGATCATCACCTAACAAAAATCTACGAGACATCCATTGTGGTGTTGGTATTATGTGATGTTGTGACCTTCGGACCGACATGCTCACATTATGGATCATGATATCTTCTCATCGAGTAGCGAAGCTTTCGTTGATTCATGATATTGGCGTGCGTAGCGAAGCATGGAGTGAAAATATCGAGTCATTGATGCACTTATCATGATTTCTTGAGAAATGAATGTATTGTGTGAGCATGTGGCTATGGATTGAACGCTTCATTACGATCACCAAACATTGGGTGTACCCGCATAAACAGTTAGCAATAAAGTGCACGAAAGTGTCTTTGATCACTTACGTTGAATTGAGGTACACGGCCCGGTTCCCGTTGATCGGACAAGTCTTTGCTGTGATCGTATAATTCGAAGAATTTCCTTGTGAGGGTTTCGCAATTGCTCTAGTCGTTCTCAAACCGGAATGTCTCAAAGAAGACAACACGGAGTGAGTGAACCGAGAATAGAGATTCACCGATTGATGAAAGGATATTTGAAAAACAATCGTGTATTGCTCAATAAAAATTGTTTTGCAATATAACGAAGGTTTTAATGAAAATCAATTATCAATCATAAAACACCTTTTGATTTGAAATATTCGCATACGGTCGTTGTGCTAAAGAAAAGAGTTTTTAAGCATAATGACCGGTTTTCAAAGGTATCCGTCAATCCATAACTGAACGAGATTGATTCAAAAGATTGAATCGCTCCATTGTTTACATTCGGTTGTCACATGGTTGATCTATTAAATAGATCTCACATGCCACCTACCAGGAGCTTGTTTGATGTTGGCTCCATAAGGCTTTCCATCTTCATTGTGAATATGTTTGCATATCACTCAGATGTTTTGGCAATACCACAAGGATAATGCGTAGGACTCAAGATATAATCTCTCTTTTCACATTGTGTGAAACTGATTCGTTGTGAAAGGTATATAACACAAATATCAAAATATCAAAGTAAACGTGAAATTCGACAAATCAACATTTTAGGAAAAATTAATGTGCCAAATCTCACGAATGTGATAAAAGTGATACCGGGAAGTGATTTCCCGGGTCGTGTCCCAACGAGGTGTGAAATTGACGGTGTCGTTGAGTTTCGTGATTAGGACTTGAATTGGTTGAACGAATTTTGGATTTGATTACGAATTCTACAAATTAATGAACGGGAAGGTAATTAAGGCAAGGGAACCCTAATAAACTAAAAATAAACTAACACTAAGCCTAAGAAATGATAAAACGAAGCTACACTAAATCCTAGGGTGCAAAAACGTAAAAACGTAAAAACCGGGAAACAACCCGAGCCATAAACGTGAAAATTATGAAATTTAAGGGCTACGGGTGTGAAACCAATTTTCCTACGATTTATTTGACTAAAAATGATTTTGAAAAAAAGCGGAATATTTTTTCGACTTTTAAAATAATTACTACGAATTAAAAACTATTTTAGACTAATTAAGTAATTAAAAATACTAAACGCTTTAAGAAAAATCTCAAAAATTCACAAAAACCACTTTACATATTACTGATGCTAGGAGAATTGAAAAAAGCGGTGGTTGCTATTGAAAATAAGCAAGAAATAAGCTAACAATAGCTTATGAGCTAAACTGCCTAGGTAACCTTATATATTAAATCTTGCAAAGTCTAACTGAAAAAGTCCCAAGGGCGCAATGGTTGGCATGTAGTGTGTTGAGGTCGTGTGCTTAGGGACCAGGGTTCGAATCCCCTTGGTACCCTTTTTGTGACTTTATTTTTTTTTCAACTCTTTCTTTCTCAGTTTCTTAATTAGATCAAATCAAAAACTTTTACTAAAAACTTTTTGAACTAAACCCAAGAATAAGCTGTATAACTGCTGTTTCTTTGGACAGCCACGAAACCAAAAACCTTTTTAGCTACTGTCAACAACATTGAACAAAACCATTTTTTTCTTTTTAGAAACCACTTAAAGGGATTACCCTACCAATCTTTCTTACAAATCAACTCTTGAAAAGCTTGAAACAATCCGTTTGGAGAATGTACCAATTCCAATGACCAAACACCCTTTAGCAACTTTTGAACACAAATAAGGGTCCTTAAGCACACGCGAAGTACCATAAGCAGTTGGAATATGAGTGATAAGCAAGTTGTTAAGTTAAACAAACTAAAGTACGCAAAGCTAAGCTACAAATAAGCTTTTCCCAAAGGGACAACAGTTGGCAAGACTAGCTAAACTAGGAGATTTTTAAACTAAAGAAGGTGGGACAATTAAGCGCTAAGGTTTTCTATAAACACTGATAAGCTAACTATGACTGAATCTAAATCTACTACTTAAACATCTAACCACTTAAATAAACTAAACCAAACTACCACTAAGCTGAAGAAAAAAAAAGGAGTGACCTGTTGAGTATTGAGCAGGCTGCAAAACAGGATGCAGCAAAACAGGATGCAAAGGCCTGTTTGGGCTAATTTTTAAGCTGGAATTGAGCTTCCAAGATAATCAAAAGCTACAACGAATAAAGTTAGCATGGTGGAGATTTAAGATAAACCAAATGGAAGCCTAGCACAAGCTTGAAACAGCTGGGAACTAAGTAGTTTAAAGATCAATTGGGCCTTTTGGTGCGTACTGATCGAGAAAACCGAAAAACATTAAAGGCGATTTTTAAGTGCTATTTTGCTAAGATAAAGTAGTTTTGACGCGAGCAAAGTGGACACAAGTTGAGTTTGTCACACAAGGACTAAAGATAGACCAAATGCGGGTTTGGGAAATCAAACAATGCTTCAAAATAGCTAATGAGCAATGATCACCACCTTTGCTCCGTCAAAGAGCGAGACTATATCAATAAGCTCTTTTTTTGTTGCCAATTTTCTCAAAACACTTATCCCATGTGTTCTACTTCTAGTAACTGATTAAAAGCTTGAAAAGAGACTTTGACTTCAGAAGTCAAACGGGTAAAAAACAAGTTTTTGACCAAGAACTTGCTTAAAACAAACACCCTTTTACAAAGATTTTGACCCCATTTCTCCTTGAGATTATTTTGTTACTTAAACTTAAAACTTTTTACAACCTTCAAACAATATTCGACAATTGTAAAACATGGACTTGAAATAGAAAGATGCTTCTCATTGACTAAAAATAAAGTACAACAGAACTTAAAAATAAAGAAACTGAATTTTAATACTTAAACTAGGGGTGCCTTATACTTTGGCTACATGACCTATTTATACTACAATCTTCAATGGTCTTCAAATCTTCTTCTTGTGCTTGTTTTGAGTGAGGAAAACAGCTAAGGATCCCAACTACTGCTTTCTTGAACCAATCCTGACCCTTCAATAGTTAGGTACCAATATGAGACAATCTGAGCCATTGATGAGTGCTTTATTCCCATGGATTGCTGAGCTGGATATTGGGAGGAGGGGGGAGATATGTGAGTGGGTTTGGGATTTGGGTGTATCCGGTTAAAAGAGAATAAGGAGGGTTTTGGGTAAAGGTGAAGTTGGGTAATAGAGAGCTGAGAGGTGGAGTGTTTGGGGGAGAGGAAAAAGAGTGGGTTCTGGGGAGCAGGGAAAGGCTAGGGTTCATGGGAGATTGGGTTTGGGCGGGAATTGAGGTGAAGAAGAAAGCAGGGTGGGTTTTGTTATATCTTTGACCGGGTGTGGGATGGGTTTGACCGGGTCATAAGTTGGACTGGATTGGGTGATATTGGGCCTTGGTTATCTTTTGGACTTAGGATAGATATTAGGATCCATTTAGACTTAGGGACTAATGGTGTAAATTCTGAAAATCCAGGGACCATTCATGAAATTCTAAAAATGTAATCCAAGGTCCATACTTGTGAAACTCAAATATTCAAGGGATCAAATCATCATTTTGAAATTCCAAGGACTAAACTTGACAATTTTAAAAATCCGGGATCAAAGCGTAATTTCTCAAACTTTTGAAATTTTTCACCAAAGGACTAATTATGACAATTTATGATTTCAAAAGGACCTTTGGTGACTTTTCTTTTAAATTACGTGCTCGGGGACTATTTCATCAATTTTTGAAAGGCGGGGGTGAAAGCGCCAATTATGCAAACTTTGTTCGTTTTCATCCGATTTTGCATCGAAACATATAAAACACAATTTTGAGATATTTTGGTAATTTTAATGCATTTGGAGTGTTTTAGATGTTTTGTACCGATTTGACCAAAATGATGAGTGAATAAGCACTCATCAAATCCCACACTAAAACATTGCTAGTCCTAGCAATCTTTTGAGAAAACTTAATGGATTTGAATCTCTTTACCAAAAGCCATTACTTCGAGTAGCCAAATGTTTCAGTTCAAGTAAGAACTATGGTACATCGATAACCATATGATTTTGAGCAAATCACCGACTTTCAACGGTTTTGATTTGTCTTTACCGAGCCGTACCATACGGACTAGCCAACTCTTAGATAAATTATCAATATTATCTTTGGTGAGTGATTACCAATTATGGATTTTCCTTTGCCTTTACCACAAGCCATAACCTTATGGCTAGCCAACTCTTCACTTTTTAGGATATGGTGAGTTGAGAACCATACAATTTGGGCAAATTGCAAGCCATATAAGCGGTTTGAGAAATCTTTACCAAGAGCCGTTTGCTCTGGATTAGCTAATCCTTTTGTCTTCTGAGACATGGCGGATCGATAACCAAATGAGTAAGTGTAAAATACTTACTCCAAAAAATTTTGGCCAAAACGGGAATTAATATAATTATATGATAAAATTCGTGAAATTCCCCACACTTAGAAATGAATATTGCCTCAATATTCAAAGTCACCATGTTATGCGAAACAAAGAACGAAAAGGGAAATACTACTACCATTATTTGAAAGGATTTTTTTTTTTTTTTTTATTATTTTTTTTTATATAACATGTGGGCAACCCCACACTAGGGTCGTATACACGGTGAAAACCCATGTTTAGCTCTTGTTTTTGATTACCGAGTCGCTAGCTTGACTCGACCCCAATTAATTGGTTCATGGGAAGTAAGGTGGAAGAGACAATCACCATCGGACTTTCATTCAAGATGTTTGGACAAACATTTGAAGCACGTGAAAGTTCCACACCGATGAGATATACATAGAACCGGCTCAAAATGATATATGGAAATGCGGGATCAAAGATAATGTCTTCATTCCGAAGGAGTGAAGAACAGGAGAAGTGATGTAATATATGAAGAAAAGAAAGAAAATCATGATAGAAATCATGACTAACTCTTAAATCCTCAATAGGAGAATTCATAGTTTCATGAATCTCATCAGTTAAGCTTGCTTGATCAAGACATATTATGGGAGTGTCTCGATCAAAGTAGAAATTATCATACTCCGCGGAGATATGATATGAGCGAGTTCATCGAGAACTCCATGAAGGTGAATGAATCATATTCGAATTGATAAGAGTGGGTTCACCGGTGAACTCCTCCAATGTACATGATTCATAATCGGGAGAGAGTTATGAGAATGAGAAGTGGTGCGCCACTAATCTTCTCTCTATATTATCAAAGCAGAAGGCTTTCATTTCGGAATAGAATCATCGGAAGAATGTCACTATCCTTAATGGGGATAGGAGATGAAATAGGTTTCACTTTGAAAGCCTCGATTTTAGAAATGAGAAGACCGACATTCAATAATGTTGCTCGAAGAGCTTCATCTTTGATTTCGATGTCGGTAACTTCATCATTCTCTTCTTCTAAACTAACAAGCTCGAAGGTGAATCTTCCACATAAATGATGTCTCCACAAGATAACGAATCATCATCATCGAATCGGAGAGCATCTCAACATGATCATTTGGAAGACAAGAGGAGGAGGATATCACACACATGTTCAAGAATTCCTGTGACTCTCTTGGGATTGGGATAAGGTTCTCAACACTAGACTTTATGAATTCGTCCGATTCCTTTTCGAGAGCGATGTCGAGATGCTCGTCCCCATAATAAGAGAGTGAGTGTGAATCTCGGGTGTGATAGCAGTTGTTTGAGATGGAATCTCAAGCTGCGAGGATATCAACCGACGTGGGAGTTGAGAAGTATTATCTTTAAAAGGATAAAACTCTCCTCGTCATCGTCATAAAGAGCGCCTTGAGAAATTGGGAGCGTCTTGTAGCCGCTTGCTCTAGGATTAATAATTCTTCCCAGTTGCGAGCCTCTGGTTCTTGCCGACAATTCTCCTATGGTCTTTTCACCACTCACTTGATTCTTAAAGTTTTGAATCATATCATCAAGTGTTTTCATTGTGGTTTCAAAATCTTGGGAGATTTCTTAAGATAACGGCTCGGTGGAGTTTGAACCGTATGGTCTTTGTGGAGGTTGGAAATTGTCAAACATGTGAGGTCATGATTGTTACAAGGAACCGGGTTCCCTATTTGACAATCGAGTGAAATGGGGACCTCCACAGTACTACAACAAGAAACTGTTGAGTCAGACAGTGAATCATATGGATTTTGGTTATAACCAAAGTTACGAGCATCACTGGAAAACTGTTCATAGACAAACGTGTTTCCGGATTGACACTCAAATCCTTGGTGAGGACCTCCACAAAATTCACAATGATATGTTGATTATATGAAGATAAGTCGGTGTGGTGTGTAATTGAAAAATTTGGGGGTCGTTAAATGAGTTCGATTAGGAACATACTCAAATGAATTCCTCGAACCACAAAACAAACAACTCCGTTATGAATATCATTACCACATTGTACACACGTACACCAACGATGTGGTGAACCAAAAGAGGCTCACCACAACCGACACAAGGAATAAAGCGATTGCATTTGAGAGTTATGAAGAGAATCGGTTTATTCAAAGAATCAACAAAACCAACATGGTGATCCGAATGTCTATCAAGTCTCAAGAACATTCGAGAAAAATCGGGAGGTGGGACAAGTGGTGTGCTCGAGAGCTAGCAATTTCCACCACTTCCATTATGGTCTCGGGTTTGGTTCTTGAGAAACGTGAAGATTAGGCAAGTCATTCTTGCTAGTCACGGTGTTTGAGCGGGTTCATCGTAATCAATTCTAATTCTCGACCTTTTTCATCGGCTTGAATTTGTTCGATTAGATTACGGACTCTATCTTTAAAGAAAGTGTCCTCGTAATCCTCGGTGGGTGCTTGGGGTAGCTCCGACGTTTGAACCGGTTTGTCAAGATTAGAATGTATTTCGAGGTTGTGGCGGGTGGTCGAAATAACTTTGAAAAGAATTTTGATGGATAATTCGCACGAATTGCAAAATTCGCTTGAACTAGGCCCTCCACACCGCTCACACACATTTGTGATGATGATGTTGACGATTGTCGACATAAGAATTAAACATATAGAGGATTAAAGAAATAGAATTAAACGGTATTGAGGTTGAAGAAGAGTAGAATCAAACGGTATGAGAGGGTAAGAGAAATAGAATCATACGGATAAGAGGAATGAGAAGAGTATTTTTGGTTTTTCGTATGTTTCAAAAACGGTAACTTCACGAGGAAGGTTCTTCAAGTCACTAATCGCAAAAATCACGATATTGTCGCAACACACCTCCCCGGCAGCGGCGCCAAAATTTGATTCGTTGTGAAAGGTATATAACACAAATATCAAAATATCAAAGTAAACGTGAAATTCGACAAATCAACATTTTAGGAAAAATTAATGTGCCAAATCTCACGAATGTGATAAAAGTGATACCGGGAAGTGATTTCCTGGGTCGTGTCCCAACGAGGTGTGAAATTGACGGTGTCGTTGAGTTTCGTAATTAGGACTTGAATTGGTTGAACGAATTTTGGATTTGATTACGAATTCTACAAATTAATGAACGAGAAGGTAATTAAGGCAAGGGAACCCTAATAAACTAAAAATAAACTAACACTAAGCCTAAGAAATGATAAAACGAAGCTACACTAAATCCTAGGGTGCAAAACGTAAAAACGTAAAAGCAGGAAAAATTTTGAGCCATAAGCGTGAAAATTATGAAATTTAAGGGCTACGGTGTGAAACCAATTTTCCTACGATTTATTTGACTAAAATGATTTTGAAAAAAGCGGAATATTTTTCGACTTTTAAAATAATTACTACGAATTAAAAACTATTTTAGACTAATTAAGTAATTAAAAATACTAAACGCTTTAAGAAAAATCTCAAAAATTCACAAAAACCACTTTACATATTACTGATGCTAGGAGAATTGAAAAAAGCGGTGGTTGCTATTGAAAATAAGCAAGAAATAAGCTAACAATAGCTTATGAGCTAAACTGCCTAGGTAACCTTATATATTAAATCTTGCAAAGTCTAACTGAAAAAGTCCCAAGGGCGCAATGGTTGGCATGTGGTGTGTTGAGGTCGTGTGCTTAGGGACCAGGGTTCGAATCCCCTTGGTACCCTTTTTGTGACTTTATTTTTTTTTCAACTCTTTCTTTCTCAGTTTCTTTATTAGATCAAATCAAAAACTTTTACTAAAAACTTTTTGAACTAAACCCAAGAATAAGCTGTATAACTGCTGTTTCTTTGGACAGCCACGAAACCAAAAACCTTTTTAGCTACTGTCAACAACATTGAACAAAACCATTTTTTTCTTTTTAGAAACCACTTAAAGGGATTACCCTACCAATCTTTCTTACAAATCAACTCTTGAAAAGCTTGAAACAATCCGTTTGGAACAGCCAATTCCAACAGCCAAACACCCCTTTAGCAACTTTTGAACACAAATAAGGGTCCTTAAGCACACGCGAAGTACCATAAGCAGTTGGAATATGAGTGATAAGCAAGTTGTTAAGTTAAACAAACTAAAGTACGCAAAGCTAAGCTACAAATAAGCTTTTCCCAAAGGGACAACAGTTGGCAAGACTAGCTAAACTAGAGATTTTAAACTAAAGAAGTGGGACAATTAAGCGCTAAGGTTTTCTATAAACACCGATAAGCTAACTATGGTGAATCTAAATCTACTACTTAAACATCTAACCACTTAAATAAACTAAACCAAACTACCACTAAGTCAAGAAAAAAAGGAGTGACTGTTGAGTATTGAGCGGTGCAAAGCAGATCAAACAAAGCAGGATGCAAAGGCCTGTTTGGGCTTATTTTTAAGCTGGAACAGAGCTTCCAAGATACTCAAAAGCTACAACAAATAAAGTTAGCATGGTGGAGATTTAAGATAAACCAAATGGAAGCCTAGCACAAGCTTGAAACAGCTGGGAACTAAGTAGTTTAAAGATCAGTTGGGCCTTTTGGTGCGCTGATGCAGAAAACCAGAAAAACATTAAAAGGACAGATTTTTAAGTGCTATTTTTGCTAAGATAAAGTAGTTTTTGACGCGAGCAAAGTGGACACAAGTTGAGTTTGTCACACAAGGACTAAAGATAGACCAAATGCACAGGTTTGGGAAATCAAACAATGCTTCAAAATAGCTAATGAACAGCAGTCACCACTGCTGTTCCGTACAGTAGCAGACTATATCAATAAGCTCTTTTTTTTTTGTTGCCAATTTTCTCAAAACACTTATCCCATGTGTTCTACTTCTAGTAACTGATTAAAAGCTTGAAAAGAGACTTTGACTTCAGAAGTCAAACGGGTAAAAAACAAGTTTTTGACCAAGAACTTGCTTAAAACAAGCACCCTTTTACAAAGATTTTGACGCTATTTCTCCTTGAGATTATTTTGTTACTTAAACTTAAAACTTTTTACAACCTTCAAACAATATTCGACAATTGTAAAACATGGACTTGAAATAGAAAGATGCTTCTCATTGACTAAAAATAAAGTACAACAGAACTTAAAAATAAAGAAACTGAATTTTAATACTAAAACTAGGGGTGCCTTATACTTTGGCTACATGACCTATTTATACTACAATCTTCAATGGTCTTCAAATCTTCTTCTTGTGCTTGTTTTGAGTGAGGAAAACAGTTAAGGATCCCAACTACTGCTTTCTTGAACCAATCCTGACCCTTCAATAGTTAGGTACCAATATGAGACAACTGAGCCATTGATGAGTGCTTTATTCCATGGATTCTTGAAATGGATATTGGGAGGAGGGGAGATATGTGAGTGGGTTTGGGATTTGGGTGTATCCGGTTAAAAGAGAATAAGGAGGGTTTTGGGTAAAGGTGAAGTTGGGTAATAGAGAGCGAGAGGTGGAGTGTTTGGGGAGAGGAAAAGAGTGGGTTCGGGGAGCGAGGAAAGGCTAGGGTTCATGGGAGATTGGGTTTGGGAATTTGAGGTGAAGAAGAAAGCGGGGTGGGTTTGTTATATCTTTGACGGGTGTGGGATGGGTTTGACCGGGTCATAAGTTGGACTGGATTGGGTGATATTGGGCCTTGGTTATCTTTTGGACTTAGGATAGATATTAGGATCCATTTAGACTTAGGGACTAATGGTGTAAATTCTGAAAATCCAGGGACCATTCATGAAATTCTAAAAATGTAATCCAAGGTCCATACTTGTGAAACTCAAATATTCAAGGGATCAAATCTGTCATTTTTGAAATTCCAAGGACTAAACTTGACAATTTTAAAAAATCCCAGGATCAAAACTGTAATTTCTCAAACTTTTGAAAATTTTCACCAAAGGACTAATTATGACAATTTATGATTTCAAAAGGACCTTTGGTGACTTTTCTTTTAAATTACGTGCTCGGGGACTATTTCATCAATTTTGAAAGACGGGGACCTAAAGCGCCAATTATGCAAACTTTGTTCGTTTTCATCGATTTTGCATCCGAAACATATAAAACACAATTTTGAGATATTTTCAGTAATTTGATGCATTTCGGAGTGTTTTTAGATGTTTTGCAGCTCAGATTTGACCAAAAATGATGAGTGAATAAGCACTCATCAGAAACAAAGAGTCTTCATTGAAAGTGTCCTAATGAGATTTATTGATGATCTCGTGGCTCTAGACTCAATTTGTGCATATTTGGTTCTGTCTTGGGAGACTAGGGAGAGGGTCTCCTTCTTCAATATCAACGATCTCTAAGAGAAAGTCGATAGATTATGTAGGTTCCCGTGAGAATGAAACAAGCCCTTATAAGAGGAACTTGAGTGGTTTGGGAAGTTGTAGTCAGAGGCGTCCACCGGGTCCATGACGTCTTGTCTTCAATACCAATGTTACCATCAAGTAGCATATGAATTGTACCAGGTTTACGCCTAAGGTTGAAATAATTGGAGGCTATTTGTTTTCACCCTTTTCTCATTCAATTCTTTTACATTCTTCAACCCCTTGATGCTTACCGAGACTTCATAGCTAGAACCTTGTTGGGTTTATTCGAGACTAGCTCGACTCGATCCGCACTCTTCCCATATCTCATTTTCTCCTTTTTCAATATACCTAAGGACTTCTACACTATCTAGTGGATTGTCACGGTAGATCCCTCCGATTCTGCCGGATCATGGGAACAAATACCTAACCTTATCATCCTTATATCACCGTACATAAAGTAAATTTGGTCGGTCTATTTGGTATTGTTCATCCGCCATTTGAACCAATTGAAAACCATTTGAAAATCAATTCGGATACTTGTGATATATTATCAAAGCATTTTGTACCGAATTGTTTTGATATTTTAGAACAAGTGCTCCCCTCAACATGTACATCAAGTGTTTGAAATCGTTTTGCACATGGGGCAAGAGAAAGAGTTAACTTCTTTGAATTCCATTTTCTAAAGATATCAACATCACTTCCCTAATCAAATCAAGTAGATAAAGCATTTTGGGAAGGATGAGGTTTTCAAAGTTTTGCTCCCCTCAATATGTGCCTCGATGTTTGAAAAGAGTTTTGCACATACTAGAGGGAACTGCACATTGAGATAAATGATCACGTTTCAAATCATTATGGTTTAAGATAGATGCTCCCCTCAACATGTGCATGGAAAATTTGAAATCGTTTGACACATGTGGGAAGGAGAGCTTGTACAACCTTATAAAACCATTTATCGAATTATCGGTTTAAACCAATTTAAATCACAAATTCTCCCCGATCACAATTATCAAATCCTTTGAGATTTGTGATCTCTTGTAGATTTAAATTGATTTTGAAAGCTTTAAGGAGAATTGTGACTTGATTATGAAAGCGTTTTAAGCGATAAGGATCATATTTTAAGACTTTAAACTCCATTGATTAAACATGCATGAATATCTTTTGAAAACAATTGAATGACAAATAACTTTTTAATTTAATTGAATCGTTCTCCCTCAATCAATGACATAGGTTTTTGATTGAGAGATAGATATTTTGACAAATAAGTCCAGATGATTATCAAAAATAGAGTCCGAGTTATTTTTCAAAGCGATTAGTTTTCGGCAGATAAATGTTAATAGAATCGAGCATGGAATTTGTTGACAACATGATAAAGTATGGCTCTATTCTTTCTTAAAAAAAGCAGTTCTTGCTCGAAATGACAATAAACCATTGTTTCTCTTTTCTCCCAAATTTTTTTTTTTTTTTTTTTTTTTTTTTATATATATATATATATAAAATTCGAACAACATCTAAAGTCCGTGTCATTCTTTGAATGACAACAACAAGACCGTAGATATTATCGAATCAAGAAAACATGACAAATGACAATAATTTTTGAAAATTTTTGAATTTTTCAAATTTTTATGGATTTTGAAAGTTTTATATTTTCTATTTGATTTTGAAGGTTTTATAATTTTGTATTTTGTTTTCGAATAGATATATACAAGAGATAGATGAAGGAAACCTTTACTCCGCTTCTTCCTCTTGAAGACGTTTGAGTGTTTTTGGTTGAAGGCTTTTAAGGCCAAATCGTGGAAGAATAAACTCAAAACGTTCTCTAGGGAGAGCTTTGGTGAAGATGTCGCTAAGCGGTATTCAGTCCTCACAAAGTAAAGTTCCACCACACCGCTTTCCACTTGTTCCTCGATGAAATGATGTTGAATGTCTATGTGCTTTGCTCTTGAGTCTTGTACGTTGTTGCATGAGAGAGCAATAGCACTTTTATTATCACAATACGAGAGGATTTTGTTGGATACAAAGCCATAGTCGTTAATTGAGATCTCATCCAAAGGATTTGAGCACAACAAGATGACATGGCTATGTATTCTGCTCTATTGAGGAAATAGAAGTACTCATTTGCTTCTTTGAAGACCATCTCACAAGCTTATCACCCAAAACCGAGCACCTCAGCACGTACTTCAAGAGTATCTTGACATCCTGCATGATCAAGATCTGCATAGGCTATTAGTGACATACCGGTGTCCTTCGGTATCAAAGTCCCATATTGATGGTTCCTTGGAGATACCAAAAGACCCGTTTAACCGCTTCAAGGTGCTTTTAGTAGGCTTAGCAGCACGGTATCTAGCACACATGCAAACAATGAACAAGATGTACGGTCTACTAGGCGTGAGGTACATCGGATCCAATCATACTACGATATTTTGTTTGGTCTACCATGATCCCCGAGTGGTCCTCATCTAGTTTAGTTCGTTCAATCATGGGAGTGTCAATAGGGTCACTTGAATCAAATCCAAATTTCTTTAAAATCTCATTTGCATATTTAGATTGATTTATGAAAATGCCTCCGGACTTTGTGAAATTTGTAGTCCTAAGAAAATGACATTTGTCCCATCATTGACATTTGAAATTTAGAACCCATTTCATTTGAAAACGGTCACACTCATTGGGGTCGGTCGAGGCAAAGATGATATCATCAACATAAATTTGAACATGAATTAAATGTTTGCACGACTTCACGGTGAACAATGTTGGATCAATCGCTCCTTTGCTAAATCCGGTAGATAGAAGAAACTTTGATAGCCTATCATACCATGCCCTGGAGCTTGCTTTAAACCGTAAAGAGCCTTCTTCAAACGATAAGCGTGAGTAGGATGCTCTTGATTCACAAATCCTTCCGGTTATCGACGTAGACTACTTCTTTAAGATCTCCGCTCGTAAATGCCGTCTTTACATCCATCCGATGACTACCATGTTCTTACTAGCAAGATTAGCCAAAAGATTTCGATTGCCTCGATTCGAGCAACTGGAGCAAAAGATTCTTCAAAGTCAATACCCTCCTCTTGACGGTATTCTTTAGCAACTAATCGAGCCTTGTTCTTCAACACATCACCATGCTCATCAAGTTTCACTTTGAAGATCCATTTTAGAGCAATAATCATAGCACAATCTGGAGCGGTACTAACTCCCATACAAGAAGTCGATCAAACTCATGAATTTCATCTTGCATAGCATTGAACCAAATTGCCGTCATTCATGGCGGTTTAACATCCTTTGGTTCGATCTTAGAGAGTACGGAGTTGAAGAAGCACCATAAGGCATCGGTTGCAAGTTGTTTCCGTGTTGATACAGGACGAGAGGATTTCCAATGATGTTTGTAGAAAACTAGAGGGGGTCGAATAGTTTTACCAATTTAAAACTTCCTTTTAAATATTTAGATCGACTTATGTCAATCTATTTGGTTGTTTATGTTGGACGTTGATAGATAGATATATAAGCGTGAAATGAAAGATAAGGAGTAAGAAGCACATCACCACGACACAAGTATTTATAGTGGTTCGCTACAAGGACACCTTCCTTGCCCTACTCCACTCCCGAGTCACCTACTCGAGTTCGTAAACACTACACCAACTCCTTATGGCGGAGAAGCCTTCACAACGTCGCTTAACCTTTTTCCGGTACAAAGCTAAATACCGAGTTCTTTCACACCAAGGCGAACCACACCTAACACAACGTCGCCTAACCTTTATACGGTGCTAGGCTAACCACCGAGTTCTTTCACACCTTAGGAGAACTAATCCTTCACAACGTCGCCTACCCTTTATTAGGTACTAGGCTAAGCACCTAGTTCTTTCACACCTTAGGTGAACTACACCTTCACGACACAACACCTAATCTCAAGGAGATCTAATCCTTGTTACAACACCATCAAGGATATCACCATCCTTGTAAATAAACAAAAGCTTATATGTATAACGATGCACCTCATCGATTATACGACCTAGGCATTCTTCCCAAATGCCACTTGATTTGGTTCTTCGGCATCCTTCACTAATGCCTTTGACACAACGCTTGGCACCTTTCACTAATGCCTTCGTCTTGACACCTTTAGCATTCTTCATTAATGCTTTGACATGGATGATGAGCACCTTTCACTAATGCTTTCATCTTGACACTTTCGGCATTCTTCACTAATGCCTTCAACCCAACATCTATGGAGAAAGGTAGATCTATCAACAAGAGAACCTTCATTGTCTTGATGATGACGAAGCTTGGCAACTCATGGACTTGAGCTTGCGTCTTCAAGAAGTGGTGATCTTTCCTTTAAGAGGAACCTAGAAGATCACACAAAACAAAAGACAAAACTACATAGATCTCTTGGATCCGAGGTTAGAGGTTAGAATACTGGGGAAGTATGTGTGTAAAGTGGTAAATAGAAAGGAAGAAATGGCTCTCTATTTATAGAGGAAATTCACTCAGTATCCTCGGATCCCACGGATCCTTCCACTTGGGATCCGCTAGCACAAAGCCGTGGATCCGTGGTCCGCTCCTCTTTACCCATGGGTATTTTGGGTTATGGGTCATGGGTCATGGGTTATGGGTTGATCCATGGTTTTCATCTAGATACAATGTACCTTAAGGATACATTGAACTTGTGTAAGTGGTATATATAAAACCATGGGTTATGGGTCAAAACCATTTGCTAGTTTATATCTTTTAGTATATACTTGCTTTTACCCATTTTAGTATATACTTGTTTTACCCATTTTAGTGTACTTAATATAAGTATGTATTAACCTAATATGTAAACACTAGTTGTTGTACATATGTATCTAACTCATAGAGTTACTTAAACTTGTTAAGCCAATATGTAAACACTAGTTGTTGTACATGTGTATCTAAAATATAAAATCACTTAATCTTGTTATAGTGTTTTATGTGAAAACGTAAGTGTGTTATAAAACTATTAGTTCAAACCATTTACGTATTTTATTTGTTTCGTTAATATGATTTTACTTTTGTTATCGACAAAACATTAGAAGATCGTAAAATATAAATAAACGTTTTACGGCTTATTTGTATTAACAATCTCCCTTTTGTTGATGACAAAACATAAAATTATTTTAAAGAAAAGCTAAAATTAAATAACGTTTGAATTTGTAGTTTACTTTCTTCTCCCCTTTTGTCGAAACAAAAAGTGTTTGAAGAAACTAACACAATTTTTATAAGAAAAATCTTAAAAGATGTAATGAGAGCAAGTGATGGGAATGGTACTCGTCTTAACTCCCCCTTGACGAGTCCATCCCTAGGTAAGGGCGTCAAGAAAGTAATACTAATCTAGTTTGTTTGCAACTAAGTTTGCAAAAGATTTAGTCTAAGTGACGAATGTGCTCCCCCTTGATGATTGCAATTTTGCAAAGGGATGTCGAGAAATGTAATCCTAATATTGCAAGTAATTTGCAATGTATTGTTTTGACACAAAGCTCCCCCTAGCTTTAGAGTGTCAAAAGGCTTCAAGTGTAGATTGAATAACTACAAAACAAAGGTTAGAAAACAAGTATAATGCACAATTTCCTGCATATGTGATCCAAGTTAGTAGAAAATAGTTTTCGTCTCACGGATCCCACAGTTCCCTCCTAGTAGGGATCCGTCTAGGTAATTTTGAGGGATCCGTATAGTGATGATTAAATTCAAGAATGGTGATGTAACAAGTAATGTTAACATCAAAATGAGATATGTATTCAACCAACAAACATATACTCAATGCAATATGGCAAGTAAACTATCATTCGATAAAACATAAGAGATGATCAACAAATCTCTAAAAACTAAGAGAATGATTTAGCCATATTCTACTAATACTAATAAGTGACCAAATCTTAAGAAGCAACAATGTGCTTAAGTCTAGGGATGAGTAGACTTGTTGATTTGGTCCAATCTTTCAAGAAGATAATTAAACATGAAATGCAACTCATTTCGTACTTCTTGAATAAGTCCTTGGGTGATTAGACAATTAGAGCAATTATTTTCTTGATTAGGAACATGATGTTTTGAGGAGGTTCTACAAATGATGGTGGATGTACATTGAGTAATTTAGGATGAGGTTCTACTAGGAATAAGAGTGGTGGTAATGGAAATTCCTCCATATGATCAAGTCCTTGGTGGTTCCTTGTTTCCAACGATGGACTAGTTGGTGATGTAGGTGGTTCCTATTTTAACGAGAAGGTTGGTGAATGGGAAGTTCTCGGTGGTGAATGCTCTAATGAATAGAGAGAGGCTCGGTGAAGGACTCTAGTCCATGCTCTAGGAATGAAGGTTTAGACGTTTTGCTAGAACTAGGTACGTTTGGTTTAGAGCTCGATGATCCCTTTTCTAACCTAAAAGGTTTAATGCTAATTCTTAAGGTTCTTTTAGCAATTGTTGATTACCAAATATAGAAAGATGACCGGAAAAAGATTACCAGAAAGTGGCCGGAAGAAGTGGACAAGATGACCGGAATATTATTACCCAATTTTGTAGGTTAAATGATGATATTGACCCAAAAATATGAAAGTTTGTAGGGTATTATTGTATTATTTTAGGTTCGTATCTGATAATGGAACAAATGAGAAAGTACATTGCTATATATGCCATTAACCCTTGTTTTAATGGTATGTTGTAAGGACTATTTTAAAGGGTTTTTGTTTTGGATGACTCATGTACTTGGGCAAGAGTACTTATATGTGTGACATTTTAACAGAATTGATCGCTCAAGTCGGCATTTTAGAGAGCATGTGGTGCCACCTTCAACTCTCGGTCTTTTGAGGATCTATCTTCTTTGCTCCTATAACTTGTGTAAAGCCATTCTTGAATTCATATTTTAGGGTCATTTAGGACTAGTAATACAGTTGTTTGGGATTGTGTGTCAAGGAAATTGCTTGATTATTTTTATAGATGACGATTTTAGATATTTACAAACATATTACTGCGTATATTTTTTGCTTGAATGCATTTGAGTATTACCCGAAATACATGACTCATCGGGGCTGTTTGAAGTTACTTATTGAACTAGCCGCTTATAGGGCTGTTTGGGATTGCTTTTTGAGTTAACTGCTTCTAGGGGCTGTTTAGGATTGCTTAGCAAAGTAATTGCTTATAGGGCTATTTGAGATTGCTTTTTGAAGTAACTGCTTATAGGGGCTATTTGGTATTGCTCATTGAAATTGCTTTTGATAAGCATTATTAAGAAGCAATCACAAACAACCCGTATAAGCGGACTTAATAATCAATGGCAAATACTTTTCCCTGTATGCAATCTCAATATTCAATCCTAAATAACCCAATAAATTGCAGTTTCAATAAGCAGCCCCAAACAACCCATTTTAATTTTTTTCGTAAATTATTAAAGGGACTGGTTATTATCACAAGCACCGGTCTTTATGTAATTTCTAAGGACAGACAAACCTGTGTTTTATTTTACAATAGAAAGTGGTTGTTAGTAGGAAACCGGTCTCGATGCCTTTAATAGAGACCGGTCGGAAAACCGGTTTCTATATGTTTTGGTTATAGAGATACCCCCTCACAGAGAGTGGTTCCAAAACCACTTTTCATGAGCCATTCTAACCAGTCTCCATGACTTTTTTTGTAGTAGTGACTATTATCTCTTACGGGTGATGATTCGGTGGATGGGAATTTCGTGTATAACACGAGCAAGTTTCTTGGGTGGTTCTTAGGTGGATGAGTTAGCACTAGGAGCTTTCCTCATGATGAAATGACTAAGGAAAAGGTTTCTAAAAGTTGAGAATTATGTTGTGTTTGATGACTAAGGGATTCTAACAAGATGACTTATAAAGGGAAGGATTTGGCAAGTGCATTCAAGACTTAAGCTTCTAATATCCTTTGGAATGTGATGATTATCATGCACAAGAGTCAACTTGAGTTTGTCTTGATCTAGGAACTCATTTAAGATGAGATGGAGTGTATGAGTTAGAAAGATGAGTTGAAATGATTGTTTTAGCAAGATTTGACCTATATCGTCATCCGGATCCAACGGTTCCTCCTCGAGGGATCCGTCTAGGCTAATCCTAGAGATCCGTCTCTCGTGACTATGAAAGAGTGGAAATGATGTTTCTAAGATCTAAGACCTATATCATCTTGAGTGTTTCAGTCCTCCTAAGTGTTTTAAATGAAGGGATGCTTGAGTACTTGAAAGTAATGGGTGATGTAGCTAATGATTGTCATTTATGGAAGGATTTGGAACTTTTAAGAGTACCAATGGATGAGCAAGGATGACTCTAAAGCTGAGAGTTTCAATTGAAGCTAAATGATCCTAGAGATCAGGTTGTGACTTAGGATTATGTTTTGGAAAATATCCTAAAGTTTTTGAGATGGAAAAACTAGGAATTGATCAACTTTGATCAATTTTGTGGTGAGGATGATTTATGATCAATCTTAGCTATAATCGAAGGATTTCTAAGACTAGATGTGAGGGATCAAGTAAAAAATGAAGTGTGAGTTGTGATAGCGGAAGAGTAATGGATTAAAAATGAAACGGTGGATCTATAAGTGTTTTAGAGTGTGATCTAGGTGAGTTATGTGTAGGAAGGATCAACCTATCTTGATAAGGACTTAATCTGCCTTAAGACACTATGTTTAGCTTAGTGTGAGGTGTTCTAAGGATGTGTTTGAGATACAATGCTTGCAATTGCATTTTCTGTTTGCCGGATCCCACGGTTCCCTAGGTGTATGGATCCGTTTAGTACAACATTTGGGATCCGTCCATCTGCTAGACAGAACCTTTACTAAAGGTATGCAATGATCTTGACAATGCATTATATCCCTAGGTTTATTTAAAGAGGTTCTAACACCAAAATATCAAATGTGATCGAGCTCACAAATAACAAAGAGGCTTATCAAACTTAACAAGCACTATTCAAGAAACTCAAAACATATTTACGATCTAGATTAGTAAATCGTTTGTATTAACAATGGCGTGCTGAGTAGATGATGGTGTTCAAGACAATAGGATTGTTTTGTGTGAAGCAATGAACTATGTATAGTCATTATGGATGGTGATTAGCATACAATGAACTTCATCCATGAAGTAATGTAGCTCTTCTCGATCAAAGCAAGATAATCGCTTGATGAGGCAAGTGCTTGTGATTAATTAAACGAAAATCAATTTTACAACTTGGTTGATTCGTAATCCTAAGACAACATAAAGTATTTCCATTCTAAACTTACTTTAGGAAACATGGGAGTATAGATTTCCCAAGTGAGAGAATGAATATGAGACTATTACTAGTGGTGCTCAATTACGGCTAAACACGACCATTTTACCGGTGATTCCACATACCCAACTTCTATCAAGGAAGCAATTCAACCGTTAGGTCAAATTGAGTTTCTAGTGCCACAAGTTCTCCAAGATTCATTCTCAAGTTAGGAAAATTTATATTCCTACAATGGCCTATCGAAGAGTAACAATGATGATACTTTGCTTCGTTTAATATTATACTTGAGACAACTAAGGTGACGAAGGCGTCATGTTAAAAATAAGTTTAAAAGTTGTCCATATGGTAAACAACAAAAAATGGTTGGATGAGCTAGTTCAACATATGTTGTTGGAAAGCTTTGAGTTTGGACTTTCGGATATGAACAATTATATTTGCGTTGCAAAATAATTTACTTGAGTATATCGGATGAAATAATCAAGTTGTCAATCCTACTATGAAGCTTTGGAAGCGATCATGAAAAGGAAAATGGGAGAGTACATCATCAACACAAGTGTAGGTTATGATCCGATGTACATTCTTGTTGTTTTTAGAAAACGATACAAGAACAAAAAAAAATCATATAAGCACATAAAACATTTATGTTGCACACATGACAAACTCAATCAAAAATCCATTTAGTGTGTTATATGTTTTAAACATTTTTCAACCTATATGACTTATTTAAGTATCTAAACTAACATTTTCGTCACAACTAGATGTTATCCCAAACACTCCTTCAAATAGCACATTGATTAGTAGAATATTACTAAATCAACAAACAAGAGAATGAATAGCAAGGTAAGGAAACCACATATGCTATTCAATCAAACAAGCACAAAAGCTATTTGAGATAAGCAAATAATCAAGTAATGCAAAGAAGACAATTTATCATTTAGCATAGCATACGAAAGTTCTTTTCATCGCTTTGTGTTAAATATAAACATGTATACCAAGCTTGATTAGTTTATTTTATATTTATAAATATGATCAAAACCTTAATTTCAATAGAGAACACAATGTTATTAAAAAGCGAAAACATCCGTCTCTAATTAGATCAAAAGTCTGTGCAAAAGTTATGATCGAAAAATGACTTTCTATTATTAATCAATGATTCTATAAATTATTGTTTTGAATCAGTTTATGAAATCATTTTTAAATGAAAGTAGACTCAAATACCTTTAAAACGATAGGTGGCACGACTTCTAACGACTTACGGTTAAAAGTTATGAATTTTGAAATTGAGACAAAAGCTGTCTTCTGTACCTACGGATCCCACGGATCCCTTGCTTGAGGATCCGTCCGATTGTAATTTGAGAGATCCATGGATCGACACAAAATTACAAAATGTACGTTTTGACCCGACGAAAAGGTTTAGTCTTTGTAGACTTTTTAGTGAAGTTATATTACCCATTTTTACTTTTATTCAAGCTTGATTAACAAGATATCTAACAACAAAACTTCAAAAAAAAAAAAAATCACTAAAACACTTTTCATATTATGCTTATTATAAGATAGAAGCATATATCATCATTTTGTCCACAAGCAATTTAGCATGTTTTTGACAAAAAATTGTAACTAAGGAAACATACCTTTGTTGTATTCCCTTTGTATGGTTTTAGAAACCATAGGCGCGAAATACTTCATGATCTTCTAAGATACCCAAATCATTTGCTATATTCCCTTTTTTTAATGGTTTTAGAAACCATAGACGCGAAATACTTCATGATCTTCTAAGATACCCAAATCCTAGTATGAAGAACTCTCAAAGGAAAAAAAAATTAGAATGATCTATCACTATCCAACATATGATGATTTCTAAAACATGACTCTTTGTTTTAAGAAATTCCTTCTTTGTAGTTTTCAAACATACACGGATCGTATCAAGTTTTCAAAGTACAATATACTATAAAAACTTGGTAACGAAGCTCGATACCAATTGTAGAAAACTAGAAGGGGGGGTTGAATAGTTTTACCAATTTAAAACTTCCTTTTAAATATTAAGATCGACTTATGTCAATCTATTTGGTTGTTTATGTTGGACGTTGATAGATAGATATATAAACGTGAAATGAAAGATAAGGAGTAAGAAGCACATCACCACAACACAAGTATTTATAGTGGTTCGGCTACAAGGATACCTTCTTTGCCCTACTCCACTCCCCGAGTCACCTACTCGAGAGTTCGTAAACACTACACCAACTCCTTATATATGGAGAAGCCTTCACAATGTCGCTTAACCTTTTCCGGTACAAAGCTAAATACCGAGTTCTTTCACACCAAGGCGAACCACACCTAACACAACGTCGCCTACCCTTTATAAGGTGCTAGGCTAACCACCGAGTTCTTTCACACCTTAGGAGAACTAATCCTTCACAACGTCGCCTACCCTTTATTAGGTACAAGGCTAAGCACCTAGTTCTTTCACACCTTAGGTGAACTACACCTTCACGACACAACACCTAATCTCAAGGAGATCTAATCCTTGTTACAACACCATCAAGGATATCACCATCCTTGTAAATAAACAAAGCTTATATGTATAACGATGCACCTCATCGATTATACGACCTAGGCATTCTTCCCAAATGCCTCTTGATTTGGTTCTTCGCATCCTTCACTAATGCCTTTGACACAACGCTTGGAACCTTTCACTAATGCCTTCGCCTTGACACCTTTAGCATTCTTCACTAATGCTTTGACATGGATGATGAGCACCTTTCACTAATGCTTTCATCTTGACACTTCGGCATTCTTCACTAATGCCTTCAACCCAACATCTATGGAGAAAGGTAGATCTATCAACAAGAGAACCTTCGTTGTCTTGATGAGGACGGCATGGCAACTCATGGACTTGAGCTTGACGTCTTCAAGAAGTGGTGATCTTTCCTTTAAGAGAACCTAGAAGATCACACAAAACAAAAGACAAAACTACATAGATCTCTTGGATCCGAGGTTAGAGGTTAGAATACTTGGGGAAGTATGTGTGTAAAGTGGTAAATAGAAAGGAAGAAATGGCTCTCATTTATGAGGAAATTCACCATCGTATCCCCGGATCCCATGGATCCCTTCCACTTGGGATCCGGCTAGCACAAAGCTGTGGATCCGTGGTCCGCTCCTCTTTGCCCATGGGTATTTTGTTTTATGGGTCATGGGTCATGGGTTATGGGTTGATCCATGGTTTTCAATCTAGATACAATGTACCTTAAGGATACATTGAACTTGTGTAAGTGGTATATATAAAACCATGGGTTATGGGTCAAAACCATTTGCTAGTTTTTATCTTTTAGTATATACTTGCTTTTACCCATTTTATTATATACTTGTTTTACCCATTTTAGTGTACTTAATATAAGTATGTATTAACCTAATATGTAAACACTAGTTGTTGTACATATGTATCTAACTCATAGAGTTACTTAAACTTGTTAAGCCAATATGTAAACACTAGTTTTTGTACATGTGTATCTAAAATATAAAATCACTTAATCTTGTTATAGTGTTTTATGTGAAAACGTAAGTGTGTTATAAAACTATTAGTTCAAACCATTTACGTATTTTATTTGTTTCGTTAATATGATTTTACTTTTGTTATCGACAAAATATTAGAAGATCGTAAAATATAAATAAACGTTTTACGGCTTATTTGTATTAACAATGTTGTTTTAATGGATGATCGTGAGTCCATTTTCTAAGGTGTTCATGTGGCGGTTGTTGAGGGACCGAGGTAGCGAGTCGATATCTCCGAAGAAGATGGTTCGATGATGATTCGGGAGCAAATATGTTTACAAATGGAGCATCTTCGGGAGTAGCAAAGGGATTAACTTCATCATTGATGCGAAGCGGTTCCATGATGTACATTCAAGAAAGATGATTTGTTGATGAGGCGAGTGATCGGCATCGGAGCTTCTTGACTTAATGATATTGAGATTGTAGGATTGACTTCATTCTCGTGGATATGAGCGACCTCTGTTGTGGGAATTGACGGTTCAATAACACATGGCTCATAGAGTTCATCAAACATAGGATCAAACAATTTCTTTAAATCATCTTTAGATGGAGGTAAATATGGAGTTGCTTGAGAAGAGTTTGGTACAAGGGATGAACCAATGGGACTGTTTTGAAGAGTGGGTCCTGAATTGGATTGTCCAGGAGCCATTTGACCGGTCAGCTCATCAAACGTGACGTGAATTGTTTCCATGATATTTCGGGTTCTCTTGTTGTAGATTCGGTATCCTTTACTGTTTGGTGCATAACCTACAAAAACTCCAATGTCCGCTTTAGCTCTCAATTTTCCTAAATCTTGACCATCATTAGTTGGATAACATAAAGTATCGAACACACGAAGGAATGAAAGATCGGGTTTTGTTGTGGACAAGTTCGTATGGAGTTTTTCCATGAGCGGTGTGAATCGGGATCGATTTTGGGTGTAGCATGCGATGGCGATGGCTTCACCCAGAGAAACATTGGAACCTTTGAGTAAATCGGCATTGTCCTTGCGGCTTCCACAAGAGTTCGATTTCGTCTTTCAACTACACCGTTCATTGAGGGGTTCGAGAACACTTCTTTGATGACCGATTCCAATACTTTCATAAAACTCACTAAGTTGTTTGTTAACAAACTCGGTTCCATTGTCTTCGAATGATTACATTGTTTTGTTAAGACGAACTGCAATTTGTTTGATGAGTTTGATGATGATATCTGAGTTTCATCCTTTGACCTTAGGAACTTTACCGGGTGAATCTAGAGAAATCATCAACCACAACTAACACATATTTCTTTCCAAAGATATTCTCACTCTCATGGGTCCACATAAGTTCATGTGAATTGTATGAAGAACTTCGAGACCGAGTTTGTAGGTTTGGATTTATGGGCATACTTCTTGCTTTTTCCCAATTGGCATCTTGAACAAAGATGATACTTTTCATACTTAAGTCTAGGTAAACCTACAACTAAGTCCTTCTGGAGAGATCATTGATGGTGCCAAGTTCAAGTGATTGAGACGGCGATGCCATAACCATGACTTTGTTTTGAAGCATTTGACAACAAGCAAATTGAGAAGACTTCATCATATCTTCGATAGAGATGGTGTATAGATTTGAACCACGTGAACCTCTTAAAAGTTCCTTACCATCAAGTTCTCTAACGAAACAAGTATGTTTTCAAGGCTACTTCTAGATCGTAATCGCAATTGACCAACAGAGAACAGGTTATGACCAAGACCTTCTACATAATATACTACGGAGATAACACTTTTACCAACAACATAATCTCCATAACCCATAATTGCATCGAAATGATCATTCCCGAATCTAATCGTCTCGATGAATTTGCTCACGGTTCATGAGCCGTGACCGATCGCCATCATATGCTTGGAACGGCTGAGTCCAGTACCACGTAAGCGATTTGAACGATCTGCAGTTGAACACAGACAAGAATGGATAACTCGATAATTGGGATCCCATGCAAGAATGGGTTCCATTTGGTTAGTAACAATGTTTGGAATACCCACATCGAAATAGAAGCATTCATATCGTAAATTAAGGCAATGGAATCATTATGAATAGATGCGATACTAGTGTCTCAGATAGCCCTATTCAAAGTGTGCTCACTTCTTAAGGAATAGTTCTACCAAGAGGCATCCATTTTCTAGTGGGCATTGTCCGATTAGTCTTATGACCAACGGTATCCAATGATAGCCTATCTTACTAAATGTTCTTCCTGTGGGTTTCCATTGTTTTCTAACTTTCTTTCGCCTTTGCCTTTTGCCTTCTTAGCATGATATTTTCATTGACAAGATTCATGGGGATTTGACAACATTAGAAAACACATTCACACCACATTCATGATTAGAAATAGAATTCAAGCGAGACATCATTACAAGGTTTGCAAATAGTATCGAATTGAATTAATTACTGACGCCTATGGCTATTACTAGAATCAACACAATTCGCTTTATTCGGCTCAAACTTAAAGTTCCTAGGTTGGTCTTCTACTCTTTTCCAATGCACATTCTTAGCTTATGAGGTCCTATCATTCCTTGTATTGTCTTGAGACTTTGACCTGCTCGCTTTAATGTCACCGATTACTCTGTAGAGGAATGGGAACATTAGTTGGTTTTGCTACTCTTTGCATCTCGTGTTTAGATGTCTTGGGATCCGAACTACATGCGGACATACTAAGGTTCACTTTCTTAACACTAGAAGTCTGGAATTTGAACTTCTAGAAGACACACTAGAGTTCGATTTCTTAGCATTAATGGATCCGAATCGAACTACTTGAAGGCACACTAAGGTTCACATTCAAAACATCGGGCATCGAATGAATATCATACTTGGCACTAGGCATAGAACACGGAATCAAAGGATTAACTCTCTCACCTAAGGACTTAGGGCATATTGTGATTAAGCATTCTAGAATTCCTTGAGATCGTTTGGCATATAAGCATGCATGCCCAATTGCATTGTCAAGTGGTTTTTCTAACTTATCCTCTTCAACAATCTCACGGAGACATTCTAGACAATCCTTAAGGGATGAGAAATATGTTTGAATAGCAAGTTTGTTATTCACGAGATGAGGGGACATATTTAGCAGACAAAGCATATTTATTACAAGAGTGAACCTTTAATACACCATTCTCCCCATTGGTCAATGGCATTTTCCCTTTACACGGCTCTTGATTCTCAATTTCCTTTTGCAATGAAGCTATTTGTTCGTTGTTTTTGTTACGAGTGACCTTTATTGATTCAAATAACTCCTTGAAATGACGTTTAACCTTTTCATTTTCTTCTAGAAAACTTTCGTTTTCCTTTTGTAATGCATTTACTAAGTTTTGAAGATGAAACGTTTGAGAATTCTGAGAATCTAAAGGAGGAGGCATTTGGGAGCCTGTCACATCGTTCTTTTGACCCTTTAATTGAGAGATTTGGGTTTTCAATTTTCTGATCGTGTTACAATGAGCTCGAATTTGTTCATCACGTTTGTTAATTTGAAAAACTGCATCAAACTCTGGAGCATCTGAGGATGTCTTGATATTTGAAGTTTTGACATTTTTTTTAAGATGTTGATATTTTAGTTGTAAATTAAAATGCTCAACCTCTAGTTTAGAAAAATGTTTAACCAAATTGTCGTGATCATCCAGTTCTATTTTCTCATTTAGTTTAGAATTAGTCTTTTCAAGCTCAATGACACGATCATGGGAGACTTTCAGGGCAACAGATAATTCATGAAATTGAGAAGCGTTAATGGAACAATTTGTAGCGATGAAAACACATCTTGAGCAACACATTCGAAATAAAAGTCTCATTCAATGTATGCAAGTTCTTCCTCTCAATCTCATTATATTTTAGTGCACACTCATAGTCACTAACCTCAACTATCATTGCATCAAATTCCTTTTCCATTTCTTTAATGTCTAAATTCATTCCCTTTTAAGACTTTCAAAATGATCTTTTAGTTGTTTAAAGAAAGGCATGACTTCATTAAATAACATTATTTTGTTTGCTCAAACCCCTTTCCCTTCGGTTATACCGGTGGGTGTGATCCTTTTCTTACAAGTTTTCTCAAAATCAACAAATAGTTGAAAAATAACATATTGATGATTAAGGTCTTGCTTTTAGTGGCAATAGTTCTAGGAACTAGATGCATTGGTGTATTGGGAGGATACACATCGCTTTAGGCATTTTCCTAAGGGAGAGTTTGTTTCAACAATATTTTCCGCTTTACGCTTATCTAAGTCCATTTTCCAGAACACTTGTTCGGGAGTCAACAATGTTTGAGGCTTAAACATGTTCAAGGAGATCCAATTCTCCTTTTTGTAGTCATGGGTGTGATAATTATTTTCTTCTCTCTACATTTAGGATCATCTAGTTTCTTGTTCATCTTCTCCCTAGATGCCTCATTTAACTTTCCATCTTCTTCAGTGCTTCCAATACATGATGGTGTTTGCCTAGGTTTAAGAATCTCATTGCCATCGTAGATTACATTTTGAGCAGCCTTAGCAATCTTTCCGTACTCAGGGTTGGGTTTATCTATGATGGGAATGCTATGCTTATCGCTTAAAATTCTATGCTTAGTGACCATGTGAGCAGTCTGAATGGTATTCCCTTGTACGTATAGCTTATTTTCAAGCTTATTCTTCAAAGTTTTTAGATTAGAAAAATCATTCAAAAGTTTTGATTCCTTAGCAATTGAATTCTTGCTTAAGCATTTTAACATTTTCTTGAAGTTCTTGTTTTCGCTAGCGCTTTAGAAAGCTTTTCTTGTAAGGAGTTTAACTCTTGTTTTAATACTTCTCTAAACCTACTTTTTCTAATAGTTGTACGCATTTGGTCATCCATTTCCGCTCATGGGTGGTCAACTCAAATTTTGCACGTTGTTCATAAATAGCAACACGTTCTTTATAGGCATTCGATTCGAGATGACGAGAATCATCGAGGCGCATGCAGTGAATTCATCAAAAACATAATCATTATTGATCGCAGAAGATGCATCACTTGGTACAATCTCACTTTCACTTTGTTTCACATATTGATCATATGGGACAACATTGATATTACCGTATTTTCAATATCGATTCAATAAATACATTGATTGTACTTGCTTTGTATCTTTTGCTCATCAACTTCATCGTATAATTTTAATACCTTAGAGATGAGTTTGTCTTTGGATGGACCACCATGGTGATGAAGAGACTTTAGGAGAGACCATTGGAGAAATGCTAGCCATGAAGATGGTTTGTGCGATGGGTTCTTCATCAACATCGTAGTCGTATACATCACAATCACTACTTGAAAGGCATTCGATGATTATTGCCTATCTCCGAATTGGTTGCTCATCCACATCTCGCATCATATGTCTTAGCATTTCCTCGACCAAGAACAACAACTCCTCTTCATCCAAAGTCGCACCATTATCCCGAGCTTGTACAAGCAATATCTTATCCCTAAAGTACTCTGCATTCTAAGGGCGTTTTGGCGATGTGCAGTTCCTTGCAATGTGTCCCTCACCTCCACAATTGTAACATTTGATTGGCTTTTCTTGACCCTGATTTTCATTCCTTCATCTATTCTGATTTTCCACATACCCTCCTCCTACTATACCTTTTCTTTGTTCATATTGTCTTCCTTGAAATTGGTTGTATTGTAATCTTTCCATCTCGACCAAAGCATGGTTGTGTAGATTGGATGCGATCTGATTTCATTGTTAGTGTGAAGTTTGTTGGTATGTGGAGAGAAGGTTAAGTTTTGTTTAACCATATAAGCGACTTATTGATAAAGTGTTCCATGACATCATTGGCATCAGTTGTTTGAAGTGTGGATCTTGAATGACTTGAGATGTTTTGGAAGTGGTTCCATCATTGGTGAAAATCTTGTTGAATCATTTGAAGAATTTGTTTCTCCCGATTGGTTTTGAACTGCTCCGAATTCTTTTTCAAACATAGCATGTCTCTCATTACGAGAAGGAAAGCATAGAGTTGCTCATAGTTTGTATTCTTCAATCCTTTGGTTAGCTTCACAGAGGTGACAAACTTGTGCCATTCGGGATTCATGTTGTTCACAAACTTTGAGTTCAAATTGAATGTTTGGCATAGTCATTCGATGTTTCTCATGTCATTCACAAGCTTATGGAATCACATAGTACTCATAGACACTCTCATCTGGTTTCATCTTGAAGTGTTCAAATTCATCATAGAGTTGTGATTCTCTGTCTTCCATAGTTAATTCGAACCGAGAGAAGCATCTTGACATTATCCCATACACCTTTGCTTGATGTTGTGATTGATAAGCTTGTAGATGTCTTTTGGAAGTCCTTGCAAGATAATGTTAGAAGCCCGATATCGCATCGAATCTTTTCTTCGCCTTATCATCGAGCTCATCATACATCTTTGGTCTGTCCATTCCGTGGATTAATGTTCCATCTTCAGCTGTATCAATTATGTCTCTGGTAGTCTCAACCCGATATGGTCCTTCATCAATGGATTTGAGAATGCTGACTCCATTTTCCTTTCCAAGACAATACAATCTGATTCGTTGAGCCCAAGAGTCGTAGTCAGTCCTGTCAAGCATGGGTGGACGAGTATCTGAACCAGCTACTTGAACATCCTCGGCAATGGTGGAGATGATAGTAGGAACGTTGGTAGACATGTTAAAAGATTACACGGGATTTTATAACTCTCTGATTAAACCGGGAAATAGATTCTTTCTCGGGATTTTACTGAATCAAGAGAAAACCGTATTAAATAATCACCCAAGTCGCTAGGAAACCTTGAACCAAGTCGCTAAGTGCCAAGTCGCTATAATCCCAAGTCGCTAAGTAACAACTCGCTAAGCTCCAAGTCGCTATAAAAATTTTGACAGCAAGTCGCTAAGAACTAAGTCGCTAATTTGTCAAGTTGCTAAATAGCAACTCGCTAGGTACCAACTCGCTAACACCAAATCGCTAACAATATAAAGTACAATTCGCTAACTTACACCAAGTCGCTACTCGTAGTGGAGAATCCACTAAGTGTACTTTTTGTCGGCTTGTCTCAATAGACAAGTCGCTAACCCAACTCGCTAATTCCTTTAACAACAACTCGCTACCAAATTGCAAAGCAAGTCGCTACCAAGAAAACTTATCCGTGGCTCAAGTCGCTAGCATGAAAAACACATAAACACTACTTTTCAATCCAAAAACAATCCAACCACGATGATTCAAGCCTTCTAAATCAAAACCTTAACACTTGTGATGATTCTAAACACAAAAGTACAATCAAAATCCAAACTTTAACACCATAAATCAACCAAATGATGCAAAAACCACTAAACTTTTTCAAACTCAAAAACCACCTAAAAACCACTAGAAATCCAAAGATATGTAAGAGATGATCTAACCATGGCTCTTGATACCAATTGTTAGATATTGGATTTTACAAACACACTAAACCATAATCACAAGTAGCGTACAAGAAGGTTTTTAGAGAGAGAAAGTTAGAGGTTTAGGAACTTAGTGAGAGAAAGAAAATCTTATTATGAGCTCCAACTCTCTACCTTGGAAGGTAGAGTATTTATAGTCTTACAATAAACGTCACACAATGGGTGTGGATCGGGCATACGGTGGGTAAAGACCCGTCCGTCCTCCACGGTGTTACTTAACTAAATACTACTAAGCTTAAAAGAACTACGACTACGAGCTTTCTAACGATTACATATACTAGAGGTGACCGACTCTTTAATACCTGGAATTTCTAATTTTAACAAAAGTCAACACAAAGGTTGAGTGAATCCATAGTGTTTGTATAATAATCAGTTGAACACAAGATAAGCGGTAGTAAAATCAAGAATATTGCGAGACAAGATATTGCCCTAAGTCTCATGACACGCAAACCTTAACACGTACGCGTCAAAATAATGACGTAAGTTACGAACATCATGGTGATTATGTGAGCAACAATGCCCTCCGTAGAAGTTTGCCATTCTCCTAGTATTTCAAATAAAGTGCATTTGGTTACCTATCCGGCTAACACAAATGGGGTTTCAACTGCCAATAGATCTATTCACTATATTCGCGTTCACTCGCAAGTGATTAATGGTTCATGATATGAGGGAATTTTAGTGGCAACTATAGGTACTTAGGAAATATCAATCAGGATAGCATACAGAAAAATACTTGTGTTCAGTTTTTGTAGCATGTATCTCCCCACAAGTTTGGAAAACAAATATGTAAAAGTGGGACTATGAACTCACCTTGGTGTTATCGTAGTCTGGATGGAAAACAAATTAAGTACTATGAAAAAACTGCTCCGACTCTCAACCTGAGTTGGTATGTCATGTATTTAGTATTCGTGTTCAAGTTTATGCGACGATAATGCTTTATCGATAATTAGATAACATGAAGTCTCTTCAAAAATTAATAATACTTATCATACTTATCTTTATGGCTCGAATGATTGTTAATAAATTTTTATTGAAACCCAAGTTGTTAAATATTTTATGTTTCCAAAACGTTATAATTTACAATTTTAAATATTCTGATTTTACCTTGCACTTTCAAAATGACACTTTAAACCCTCAACTATGGGTTATTGACAAAATCAGTCCTTGTATAATTAACCCAGAAATTACATTTTAGTCCAAGAAAAACTTTATCTTACAAAATTACAATTTTATGCTTGAAATTTTATAAGAAAATATCACTAGTTTTTGGCCTAAATGGATAAAAGTGCGGGTGAATAAAAGCGAGGCCCTAAATGGTTTTTACTACGTTCTTGATCCCTTCAGAAGTTTTTCCAGTGATCTTTCTAATGTTTCAAAGTAGAGGTCTTAAGCTTTTACGGTTTGGTCGCAATGATTTTGTAAAGTAGGGGTTTGGTGCCTTTTGTTGGTTTTGGGCGATAACAAGGCTAAACGAGGGCAGATTTTACACGAGGAAAGCTAGTGTTTTTACAATGAATTTGACCCTTTAAATACTTTGCTGTAAGCTCTTCTAAATGGTATAGGCCTCATATCCTAGTCGTCTTTGGTTAGAAAGATACAGGTCCACGAACATGGCCACTTGGCCACGACGCGTTTTAAGAAAATTTCATTTTTAACCCATTAACTTTTACGAGGTCACCTAAGGACATTGTAATATGGTTATTAACTCTTTTTAAGTCATTATCCATCATTCTATAACTCCTACGACTCAATTTTTGAAAAATGCACACAAGGCCTTTTTATGAAAATTTCTGCGAGTCACCTTCTTTGTGGTTGATTATAAAAAGAGACTATAAGTGCTTTTAAAGACATTATTAGGGCATTAAATTCTTTGCAGCGATCCCTTTAAAACGGTGTAAACCTCGTACTTTGAAACCTTTTAATTAGCAAGATATTAATTACAGAAAAGGGCTACTTAGGCTAATCTCGCCAAATTGCAATTTTCGTTTTTAAACCATAAAACTTTATATCTTTTGCATGCAACTTCGTGAAATGTTGTTTTACACATTTATAATGTTTCTAAGATAGTTCATACTCAAATTTATCAAAAACCCGAGTTTTTCCCACATACATGTTGAAAAATTCTTTTGGTGTTTAGGGATTTTGGCCATAATGAAGGGCTGTTTTTAAGCATGGCGACCAGGCTTTTCAACCAGGTTATGGGGGCATTTTTTAGTATCCTAGGTGGTGTTTACAATGGTACTTTGGTTGACCCTAATACCTTTAGCATGAAACAAATAATTGAGGCGCAAGTAGGGGGTTGGGCTGTTTTTGGCGTCAAGACCAGAAGACAGAAAAATATTTTAAACTTTGTAAGGATTCAAGACTTAGGTTTAGGGTTTTACTACTGATCATGTAACATTCTTAATAGCTAATCCTTATAGTGTTTTCCTTAGCTAATACCACAAAACAAAAAGGTTGTCATGTATATGCGCATTTCACAGAAAGTTTACAAAAACCATATTCTAACTTTAGTTTTACATGTTATAAGTTTATTACCCTAAGTGAGTGATATTAAATGTGTAAAAATGGTTAAAGAAAAAGAGTTGGAACACTTACAAGTGCTGAGTTGCTTAAACCAGGAAAAGTGCCTAAAGGCTACTAGTGATCTTCAAGGTAGTTCCACACCTTCTAAGCTTTAGATTAACCTTTCTTTACACTACTTAGGGTCAAATTTCAGAATGTATGTGAGTAGGGGAAATGTTATATGGTGCGTGTGATGTGTGGGTTATGATGAGGGGGGGGTCATTATATATAGGGGAGAAGAAGCAAGGTTTTCTAAGGTGCTATGTCACCTTGTCTAGCAAGAGGAGGGACAAGGTGATGTGTTGCAAGTCTTATGGAGAGTGCATGTGGCCTCAAGGAACAAAGAAATGGTGTTGTAAAACTCTAGCCAAGAGTTTTACCCACAACCTTTGACCATGGTAAAACTTCATGATAATTAGGTGATGTGTAACTCTAATGTGCAAGTAACTAGTTGTGGTTAGGGTATTTACATGTAGTACCTAGGTAACTAAGTGGTAACTATCTAGTTCATTTCTAACCATGGAACAAGGGGGCGTTTAAGCTATAAAGGGTAGTACCTAGGGCTTTTTATGTTGTACCTATTGTGTAGTAGTGTAAGTACTTAGTTAGGTTTCTAATTTATTTTAGATAAATTCTAGTTTAAGTTAATTTACATGTAAATAAATAAAAGTAAAGTTTAAGGTTGAGGCTTTATTGTTTGTACAAAGTGCTTAAAATTAAATACACTAAGGCTGATAATGAATTTTATGTTAAGTGAATACTTTTATGCATCAATGACTTGTACATTAGTTTAATAAACTTGTACTTTGGTAATTGGTAAAAGTTTCATATGTATTTCTAATTTTAGTTTTTGATTTTATTTACAAAAAATCATAGGATTTGCAAACTAGGGTTTTTAACCGGAAAATACTCTAGAGTTAGGGTTTATACCTTGTAAACATGTACATTAAGTTTAAAGGTTTGTACATTAGGGTTTATGACCTAGTATCTTAACTGTTATAAATCAATGCTTTAAGAAAACCCTAATTTACATAGTAACATTTTATTGGAAATGACGCTAATGATTTAAGGATACTTTATACCAGACATTCCATATCTTATGTGAGGACACAGCTGACATGGGTGACCATGCCGGGAAGCTTCAAGTATGACATTGTTGTGAGACTTCCATTGTCACTTAAGAGGGTGTATATCAAAGGCATTAACTATGCTAGTGAGCAGTTTGTGAGTGCGGCTTATTATCTAGTTGTAGGAAAAAAAAATGTACGTAGAAAATGGATTATTATTAATATAAAGGCGGATTTTTACCGGTGGTTGATATCTAGTTGTAGGTAAGCCACGGGGAATTGATATCGTTTTCTAGGGGAATAGGAATGCTAGTGAGAAGTTACTACGCTAAGGTTGGGGTTGAGGAAGATTATTTTTTTTTATCTTTTTATGTTTTTAGGAAATGGAAAGGTACGAATCTCGGGGTATTGGAATTGGGGGTTGGTATTTCTACCGATTACTCTACTCGTCTAATTATCTAATCTAAGGTGTATGTAATCAAGCATTAACTACACAACGGATGATCTATCGCAATACTAGATCATTAACAATTAAGATAAGAGACAACCAATCAATATTCAATAATTAAGTTTCATATTCCCTAAGCAAACACACAAGTAAATTAGCCGAACATGGAAAACATGCAAGCATACACACAATTAATTGAAGACATATTTGAATTAATGAAGTAAAACACTTATCTTGATGTAAGATAGGGTATGGAACCCTAAAATCTTGTACAAGACGACCTTGGTTCGGTTTAGGTTTTACTCCAAAAACTACACACCGAAAACTAAAAATTCGGATTCTATATATAAGTTTACATGCGGCGCCACCCTTTAATTTGTGACGCCTCGGTCGCCTTTATTAGGGTTTCGTCTTGGCCACGTTAGTCTTGAAGGCGTCACCTTATGCTTGTGGACGCCCCTTGATCTCGACGTCGTCGGATCAAATCTAGGTTGTCTCGAGTTGTGACGCCTACTCTTTTAAAACACAAGCCGTCACTTGTAAATGAGCAATTTGACTCTTGAGTCGTCACAAAGTTGTCCGACAGGCGTCACTAGTTGTGCTGACGCGTCACTTGTAACTCCGGCGGCTCCTTCGGTTCAACAAACTGAGTGTCTCGATTCTTGACTTTGGCCATTTTTTTCGTATATTCGCGCCTTTTCATCCGAATAAGTGTCATTTCAGCATTTTGCCTTCACGATACCTAAAAAGTGAAAATGAACGATATTAAGTAATAACGGATACAAAAGTGATCAAATAAGGGCTTAAACGACCCCTCTAAAAGGTACATTTTAAAACCTTATCGCATTCCTATTCCCCTAGAGTACGATATCAATTCCCGTGGCTTACCCTAATACTACACTACAACGATTAGGTTCACTACCTAGGGTGTTGAAAAACTTGCTCGACGAAAAGGAAGTTCTTTTTACCCCGAACGCGCTGTGTAAACGTATCAGAAACCCTAACTACAAAAAACGAACCCCTAAATCTACTCGTACAACAACCAATTAAAAAACAGACTAAAGGGATCCAATCACACGATCAATCCATAATAGTATGAGTGTTAAATGGAATTCAAATCAAGCAGATGTAAGGAAATTGATTGGAAAGTGAAAAAGTACGGTGATTGCCATTCGTCTCCAGAGGATTAGGGTTCTTTATAATCATATTATGAAATATAATACAAGTGTACATCAAATCCATAATTTTCTTAAGACTTTACGACAGTGCGAAAGTTTTTATTATAGCCCACTTTCTCTTTAGCACGCTAAATGCTCATTTTACATCTTTCCTTGTTGCTTCATGCGCTTGTTTATATCTTATTAACTTCGTATCATTCGAGTCTGGCTGTGAAATAGACTTAACAAGAACAGTCCATATTCTGTCAATAAGATAATTACCTCATCTATAAGTCACGTCATTAGCCACAAATGGAACCGCTAGTGCTTTACCGTTCTTGAGATCGTTTAAATGAGGCAATTCAAATATGACGTTGATCTCGTTGTTCGACCCAGCAACACCAAGAACGCATGCCAAATCCAAAACTCTTGTGAGGTAACCGATTATAATAAAATGAATGGATCTGACCCATAATCACCCCTACGAAAGTTACCATGATGTGCAGTTGGACATTGGGCCCACGACCATTTTGTACAGTCAATGCTTCCTAACATCCCAGGGAACCCATGTGTTCTCCTTGTGAAAAGCATAGAGTTTTTTGACATCGGTGTGTAGGCTTTCGTAAATAATCCTCGCCATATAACTCCATAATCCCATTACAGAAAGCTTCGAGAGAATCACGAGAAGTTTAATCATCAATTTGCAGATATTCGTCTAGAGTATTTGGGATGACGCCATACGCTAATTGACGAATTGCAAAGGTAGACTTCAACAATGGGGAAATTTCAACTTTTCCCGTACAATTAATAGTTCGTTAAAAATATGGGCACTTATTAGTCAATTCTCGAACAATGCGTGTGAATAGTGTTCGGCTAATTCAGAATCACTTACGAAATAATGTATCATTGTACAACGCTTGTCCCTTTTGAAATTTCATTGAACTTATATGAGGATAGCAGTAAAATTTATTCAGTTTCAAGTTCGCAATAAAATAATTAAAATGCTTTATACTATACGTACTGTAAATAAGCTTATGGATTTTCTTTTTACGCACTATATGGCAGTAATAACATGAATTGTCAATGAATTACATAGAAGGTTATAAAACACGATAAAATGAAGGGTGTTGATATTTCCACAGAGTGTTTTTATTCATCCACGGATATTTTGTGCAAACTTACATTTATGCCCCCACACTTATATAACCCATTTTTCATCATCGTCCAACACCAGGTTTTGCTTATTTTGACGTCTTTTTAGCCGCTAACTTCATAACACGGTGACATTGCAATCTAATAAAATAAAAACATTTGTTTTCCTTTTGATATTGATTTATTTTATTTACATAAATTTATAGAAGAACATTCATAACTATAAAACTGCAACTCACATTAGAAAAAAGGTGTTAAAGATTTATGGTTGCTTTTGTATTATTTGGAAATCAATCGATATGGTGTCGCTCGGATGTTCCATAAATACATGGTGATTAGTGAATAACAATTCATGTCTCTGTTGGTGTGGAAGCTGGATTAATACTTTCTAGTTTCTACAATCATTTTCACGCCTGAAAACCAGAGTTGTGTGATGGTGAATATTGAATGTGTGTCTGTGATCATTTTTAGGAGTACTTAGTGTCACGGACTTGTCTCTACAAGGTCTCCCGTGCGGCACTTAGTCTCGACTAAGCTCAGCCTTGCTCGAATACTCAACGATGTATGCAACGAAAGTAAACTTCAAAGAGAGGAACAAGTGGAATGTAAAGAACACTTTGTATTACTAGAGAGCTTTACAAGTTTTGATTACAAGAGAACTTCTTGGATGAATTCTACAAATGAGGCAACACCTATTTATACTACTATGTACATCATTCTGGAAGCTTCTAGCTTATAGGATTTCCATAAGCTTCTAGTAAGCTTCTAGAGCTTCCTACTTATTCCATCTTATTCTATAAGCTTCCAAGATTATCCATCATCTTCCATGGGCTTCTAAACTCTTCCATTCTTATCAAGACTTCCCAAGAGAAGTGTAGAATAATCCGGAATCCCGAGCATACTTATAAAAGATAGGCGGGTCGTGACATCTTCCCCCACCTAAGCTCGCGATGTCCTCGTCGTGCCATCCTCATGATACTTCTTGATCTTGTCCGTGAATTGCCACAACAAGTCTTCGGCTTCCCAACTTGCTTCGCTATCGGGCAAATTACGCCACTTGATCAAGTACTCTTTATAGCTTGGCACTCCTCGTCTCCGTATAAATGCGATCCGACAAGATCTCGCCAACCTCTCGATCGTCAAAGTAACAACATTTGTTGGTGCCCGCTTGACACCCTCGTTCGAGTCTTCCTCGTCCTTATGATAAGGCTTGAGAAGACTAACGTGGAAGACAGGATGAATCTTCAACTTGGGCGGTAGTTGAAGTCGATAAGAAACTTTTCCAACACGTCCTATCACCGGGAAAGGGCCTTCATACCTCCGTATCAAGCCTTTGTGCACCTTCCTTAGTGATTTGAATTGTTGAGGCAAGAGCTTCACCATTACTTGATCTCCGACCTCGAACTCGACGTGTCTCCTTTTCCCGTCCGCCCACTTCTTCATCTTTTTAGCCGCTTTGTCCAACGAAGCCCGGGCCAAGTCCGCTTGCTCGTGCCATTCCTTCATTATTTTGTAAGCGTCCGGGCTACTTCCCTCGTATGATGCGGCTAAGGCATTCAGAGTCAATGGTTGGCGCCCCGTGACCAACTCAAAAGGACTCTTCCCCGTGGCTTCACTCCTTTGCATGTTGTACGAGAATTGAGCAACGTCAAGGAGTTTGGCCCAATCATGTTGGTTGGCACTCACATAGTGCCAAAGATAGAACTCCATGGGCGTTTACCTCTCCGTTTGCCCGTCCGTTTGGGGATGGAAACTCGTGAGAAGTTCAAACCGCTCCCATGATCTTGAACAACTCGTCCAAAAGCGCCCGTGAATCTTGGATCTCGATCACTAACGATCACTTGTGGCACTCCCAATACTTCACCACATTCTTAAAGAAAAGCTTAGCCGTCATTCGCGGTAACATCGGTGGTGCGGCAATGAAAGTTCCATACTCGAGAATCGATCGACCACCACAATAATACTCCCATTTCCTTCCGACTTCGGCAAGCATGTGATAAAGTCCATGGAAACGCTTTCCCATGGTCCCTGGGCATCGGTAAGGCTCAACAGTCCTCCGGACTTCTTTTGCTCTATCTTGTCTTGTTGGCAAATAAGGCACGTTCGCACGAATGTCTCTACATCGTCTTCCATCCTTGGCCAATAATAAGTGCCTTTGAACAATGCCAACGTCCTCTTAATCCCCGGATGACTGGCCCACTTCGAATCATGACACTCTTTCAAGATTAACCGTCTAAGATCACCCCACTTAGGCACGTAAAGCCGATCTCCTTTGGTAAACAACATGTCTCCTTTAAGCCAAACTCTCTGAGTCTTTCCATCTCTTGCTAGGGCCACGAGCTTCTTGGCAAAAGTATCATGTTCCAATCCTTCCTTAATTCGGTCTTGGAGGAAGAATTGGGCTTGGGTGATTGCCGCAAACTCCGCCTTGCGACTCAATGCATCGGCTACCACATTAGCCTTCCCCGGCTTGTACTCCAAGTGATAGTCGAACTCGGCTAGGAAGTCTTGCCACCGGGCTTGCTTGGGACTTAACTTGTTTTGGGTTTGAAAGTAGCTTGTAGCAACATTGTCCGTCTTGATCACGAATCTCGAACCCAACAAATAATGCCTCCAAGTCCGTAAGCAATGGACGATCGCCGTCATTTCTTTCTCTTGCACGGTGTACTTCCTTTCCGTCTCGTTTAGTTTTCGACTCTCGAATGCGATCATGTGTCCTTCTTGCATTAGAACTCCTCCAATAGCAAAGTCCGATGCATCCGTGTGTAACTCGAAAGGCATAGTTACATCCGGTAGTCTCAACACCGGTTCTTCCATAACCGCTTTCTTCAAAATCTCGAACGCCGCTTGGCACTTTTCGTCCCAACTCCAAGCTTTGTTCTTCTTCAATAGGTCCGTCAAGGGAGATGCTATTGCCGAGTACCCCTTGATAAACCTTCGATAATAGTTCACCAAGCCAAGAAAAGATCGTAACTCCATTACCTTGGTTGGTGGTTCCCACTCTTGGATAGCTTTTACTTTTGCACCGTCCATCATCAATCCACCGTCTTTGATCTTGTGTCCCAAGAACTCGACTTCGTCTTGGGCGAAGGAGCATTCTCAACTTCACATAAAGTTCGTTGTCTCGTAACACTTGGAACACTGTTTCAAATGTAAGACATGCTCCTCCAAGGTATGACTATAAACCAGCGATATCATCCAAGTATACCACCACAAATTTATCAAGAAACGGGTGAAATAGCTTATTCATGAGGGTGCAAAATGTAGCGGGAGCATTAGTCAAGCCAAAAGGCATTACTAAGAATTCGTAAGATCCATACCTCGTAACACATGTCGTTTTAGCTTCGTCTCCCTTCGCTATCCGTACTTGGTAGTACCCCGACCTCAAGTCTAACTTGGAGAAGTATCTCGCCTTTCCAAGTTGATCGAACAAATCCGCAATGAGAGGAATCGGGTACTTGTTCTTGATCGTTACCTTATTAAGTGCCCGGTAATCTATGCACATTCGTAAGGATCCATCCTTCTTTCTTTGAAATAGCACCGGTGCACCGTACGGGGCTTTCGAGGGTCGAACATAGCCCGCATCCAAAAGATCCTTGAGTTGTTTATGCAACTCCTCCAACTCGGGTGGTGGCATTCGGTAAGGGGCTTTGGCGGGTGGCTTGGAACCCGGTTCCAACTCGATGGTATGATCCACCTCCCTCCTAGGTGGTAGTCTCTTAGGCAACTCCTTGGGCATCACGTCCTTGAACTCATCAAGAACTCTTTCGATCTCTTTCGGTATCTCCACTTTGCTCGACTCGCCATCCGGCTCTAGCCTTGTTACCGCCAAATAGCAAGGTTCGCTCTTGTTGTACCCTTTCTTGAATTGCATGGCCGAAAGGGTCTTCACTCCATACTTAGAATCCCGTTCCGTGCTAACCATGCAAGTCTTTCCACCATCTAGGATACATAAAGAATTAGCAAATGGCATAGGGAAAGCTCGTACCTTATCGAGGAACTCCAACCCAAGAACCACATCGAAATCATCCATCGGGACCACCGACAAGTCAACCGTCCCTTCCCATTCTCCAATCTTGGCTCGTACATCCTTGGCCACTCCTTCCATAGGCTTGGCCTTCGAGTTTACCGGTTTGAACGTTCCACTCCCTTTCGTAGTGCTAATCCTTAGCCGCTTGGCTTCATCAACCGACACGAAATTATGAGTGGCACCGGAATCAACTAGAGCACGTACCTTAGTCCCATTGATGGTTGCTTCTACGAATTGCAATCCCTTCCCTACAACTTTTGGCACCTCCGTCTTGGCCTTGATTGCATTTAGAATCCTCATCGAGCTCATGCATCCACCATCACTTGGGCCTTCGTCTTCATGAACCATCATTCCATTAAGGCTTGCTTTCTTGGGGCAATCTCGAGCTCTATGAGGTCCGTCACATATGAAGCATCCACCACTCTTGAAGGCCGTCTTTATTTCCTTGTTCTTTCCGGTGGGTGGTTTGCGTGTATTATCAGGCTTTACTTGAGCGACTTTCTCTCCCCCACCTTTCTCGTGGCTCACCTTTCGATCCTTCGACTTCGATGTTTCCTTCTCGTACTAAAGTCAATCAAGCCTTGGCATGGGCGATAGCCGTAGCAAGGTCTTGAACTCCACGCTCTCTAACTCCGTCTTAGCCCATCCTTGCAAACCATCGAGGAAATAAAGAGAGTCTTGTTCGGAAAGATCCGGAATCTCCAAGGTTAGTGTAGTAAATTCCTTAACGTAATCCCGGATCGTTCCGAATGCTTAAGTTCTGACGCCGACTCTTTGCTTCGTTCTTAGCATTCTCGGGGTAAAATTCTTTCTTAAGTTCCGCAACAAAATCAGCCCAAGTATCGATAGTACACGTACCTCGCTCGATATCTCCATATCGACGTCTCCACCATAACGCCGCGGTATCCTTCAAGTATCGGGTCGCCATCTTGATCTTGATATCATCATCTGTAATGTTGACGCCCTCCAAGTATTGCTCCATCTCCCAAAAGAAGTCATCAACCGCCTTAGCTTCCCGCTTTCCCACGAACGGTGATGGTTTTGGAACATCAATCTTCGGAGCATTATTACCAACGTTTCCACCTCCGTTAGCCATGGATCGCTTGTATAGCACTACATCGGCTTGCAATTCTTCGATGGTCTTCTCAATGTTGGAGATTTTGCCTACGAACAACTCTTTTAGACCATTGATTTCACGCTTAAATTCGCCACTAAGCGTATTGATGATCTCCCGAAAGTCATCCTTCATGGTCATAAACTCGGTGTCTAGACCATCCAAGCCCTCAACTTGGGTCTTCAACTCCGACACGGATGTCTCAACACCGCCAATCTCTTATCAAAGCTCGACATAATGTCCTTAGACGCACCTCTCTTCTTGTGTCTTGACGCTTATCATCACGACCTTGCTCTCGTCAATGACCGCACTTCCACTAGCACCAATCTTCTCGGTCTCGTTTGCCATCGCCTTGAATCAACGCTCGACCGATACCACTTGTCACGGACTTGTCTCTACAAGGTCTCCCGTATGCACTTAGTCTCGACTAAGCTCGGCCGTCGAATACTCAACGATGTATGCACGAAAGTAAACTTCAAAGAGGAACAAGTGGAATGTAAAGAACACTTTGTATTACTAGAGAGCTTTACAAGTTTTGATTACAAGAGAACTTCTTGGATGAATTCTACAAATGAGGCAACACCTATTTATACTACTATGTACATCATTCGGAAGCTTCTAGCTTATAGGATTTCCATAAGCTTCTAGTAAGCTTCAGAGCTTCCTACTTATTCCATCTTATTCTATAAGCTTCCAAGATTATCCATCATCTTCCATGGGCTTCTAAACTCTTCCATTATTATCAAGACTTCCCAAGAGAAGTGTAGAATAATCCGGAATCCCGAGCATACTTATAAAAGATAGGCGGGTCGTGACATTAGGGATTCTTCTTACATTGACTTAAACTGTTTAGAGAATCTTGCAAATGTGAATTTTGTTAGATTATTGTGCCAAAATATATATATATATATATATATATATATATATATATATATATATATATATATATATATATATATATATATATATATATATATATATATATATATATATAAGAAATAAAAGGTAAAAAGCCTTCAAAGGTCTCATGTTATCATATTTCAAGGCTTCATGTTATGCGGTTAGTGGCGATAAAGACCGAAATTGTGAACCGTTCTTGTTAGAGACATGATAAAAAAAAATGTGTTGAAGTAAACGTGGGGGGATAAATGTAAACTTGCATTTAATTTTTGTAGACGCATCAAAATGCTCTGTGGAAATGTCACTACCCTAAAATGAAAAAGAAAACACTTAACAAAACTAGGGATGCCCTCCTAGTAAAGCATAAGAAGGCACGGTTCAATGTAGCTATCACCATTCCCAACTCACCATGTTATACGTCCCAACCTCACTGATAACACCCGTTATCCCTCATTAAATTGTATCGTGGTTCCGTGTTATACGTTCTACATTACGGTGGTACGCAAGTTATTCGTATTTGTTGTAAAAATCTAGTGAGTAAGGTTTTTTGGTGGTGTGTTATAGAAATTTTATTAGGAAAATTTTTTTTTTGGTTTTGTGTTATAGCTAGACATATAATCGGGTAAAAACTGATGCATCGCGCTGATAACTCACGCACCGCAACCGCATCTAACACTCTAAATAAATGGAATTAGTTATCTTGTTAATAATCTTCTGTGATGAAATTATTGGTTGGCGAAATTGTGGCTATTTGATTTTTCAAATGAAGATAATCAAACATATATTTGACATTAGGAACATAACTACGAAATATATCGTTATTGCGTTAATTAAAGTGGTGCTAGGAAGTCTTGGGATTTATTTTCTTTCGATCTTCAATGTTTGTGAATTTGTCTTGAAATCTTTGGAGAGATCTCGTGCCTATTTTTTTTGGGAGACTCTCAGGAGTCTGAAAAGCTTGCTTGGATTAAATGGCCCGATGTTATTTCTTCGTTCGACAAAAGCGGTTTGAACATTGGTAGCTTAAAGTCTTTCAACCTTCCTCTTTTTCAAAAGTGGCCCTGGAGAATGTATTCTAACTCGCAAGCTCTTTGGTCAAGGCTTTCACGGTCAAGAGGGAGGTTTCGATCAAGAAAGTTGCAAATTTAATGGTACTTAGGCTAAGATAGTTGGATCTTCTAACTTTTTAGCTCGAATCGTATTCTTCCGGCTAACTCTCTTTGATTTCAAGCGGGTTGTGGCATGTATATATGCTTTTGGAAGGACACTTGGCTTGGTGATTCCCCGCTACATATTCGCTACAACAAAATCTATCGTTTGGAACAAGACAACGACCGTCTAATCATTGATTGCATTAAAAAAGGGCAATATCGTTGAAATTGATCTGGAGCCGACCTTGGCGTTCGTAACTTGGCTTATTTGAGAGATATGATGATCGAGATTAGCCATGCCGACACAATTTTTGTTGAAGACTCTTGTGTCTGGTCGATTGCAAGTGACGGAGTTTTCTCAGTCGGGGAGACTCATCGCTACATTGACGCCTAGCTTTTACCCTCTTTGGTTTCTCCGACAACTTGGGACAAAACTCTCCCTCGAAAAGTTAACATTTTCATGTGGAGAATGAACTTGACCGGTTACCTCATCCATTAAACCTCTCGTCTCATGGTATTGAAATCTTGGTGATCTCTTGTAATGGTAATGTGGAATCCAATTTTCACATCTTCTTTGAGAGTGATATTGCTATTGATGTTTGGAGGTGTCCGAGTTTGGTGTGATAACTCCTTCCCTTTCTTCACGTCTAATGAGTATTGGAAAGATTGGTTGAGCTTGTGGCATGTTTCTAAAGAGAAGATTCAACTGTTTGTACATTATCATCGCGTCTTCTTTGTGGTGGATATGGTCGTTCCGTAATATCGTCACTTTTTAGCTCTCATCCTATAAAGAAAAGTAACATCTTTAATAATATTTGTATGTATTCGTTTTCTTGACTTAAATTTATGGGTCATAACTCATAAGATTTGCAGTTGTACCGATTGATTAAATCTCTTATGTAATTAGCTAGCTTCTTGTTAGTTTTGTTTTTAATAATATATATCCGTTCAAAAAAAATTTGTAAGAAGATGAATCATTTTCATAAATAAAAGCAAAATCTATTTATTTTTTTCTATATAAACGAAGAGAAAATAAGATTTAGTAGAAGTGTAAAAGTGGGTTTGCTTAAATCATGGCTTCAATTTCTCATGCTTTATTTTAGTCTCATCGTCATCATGAATCATGATGTCTATACGTGGTTGTCAATTTGGATAATTGCTTTACTTCATGAGTTCAAGTTAACTCGTACCTTTGATTTCTTTAAGACCACAATAGCACATAAATAACAAGTATATAGTACTTGAATGTGGTTTTTTTTAAGGTATGTTTGTTGACGTGCTTTTAAGAATTTATTAAACATTCATACACAAGTGACGTATTTAAAACCAGTCTAGTCCAACCCGATAATAAAAAAAATGCATTTAGATGAGTAACGTTAATTACTTGCGCATAATTTTGCTATCACCATTTAGCGTTTAATTGTTCTTGTTTTAGGGCCTAAAGTTAGATTTAGGCAAAGTAGGTTATTTTTAAAATACGGGTTTTGCTAACTTTACGAAGCTTATTTGCATTACGTACATGGTTTAAAATTCAGTAACACGGAAGGTTGACTATTTTCAATTTTGATCAATCCTAGCTGCGTAAAATATTGGGTCTGTGTTAGAAGAATTTGGGGACAAGTTACATGATTTTGTTAACGACATTTCTAAACTAGTGATAAGCTGAATGAGAGAATTATAACGACTTAGAACAAGCGTATATTGGCTTAGTGGTCTAGTGTAAAACAAATTCGATTTATGTTCTTATTCTAATGAAAGATCCATAAGTGTCAAACAAGGGGACAAGTTATATGTCATTTGCTAGTTTCAATAGCATCCAACATTTTGCATTTGCATAATTGATGCACCAAACTCATACTCCACCGTGACGAGGATTGGGTATCTTGTATAATCGATGCAACAAAGGTGTTTACAGTATGGTACTTTTATAAATCTTATATTATGTGCTTCAAGAGATTGCTATTTAAAATTAGGCCATATTCATTTTATAAGTTAACTTACTCCATTAAGTGGATAAACTAAATACATACATTCAATATATCTCAAACCATACGCTTCATGTTACATTTTTTTTTTTCTTATTTAAAGAATGTAGCATAGAAAAACATCTCCAACCATTCTATGTATTTCGAGATTTTATTTTGAGCAATGATCAATATCCTCCATATTTAGAGGTTCACTACTCATCTTCCATATTACATAATAATGCGATTATATATATATAAAGTGATCAAAAATACAAGTCATTGGTTAAAAGTATATTAATTCTTAATTTATAATAAAAGGTTTTGAAGATAGTGTTTGGAGTATGTGGTATAGACAAATTTTTAGCTTAGTAATATAAGTGAAATATGCTTTTTCCAAAAAAATATAAGTGAAATATGCTTTTTTCTTGAAAGTTGACGAACTTTTAGAGTGTGGTTAGAGATGGGCAGAAATGCAGAATAGCTAGATATTTTTATTTATTTATTTATTATTTATATATTTTTTATTTTATTTGGGTAGGGGTGTAAATAATCGAACGTTCAAATCTTCAAATCAAAAATAACTTTTCAAGACTAGGGAGGTTTGTAATTTTTATTTCTTTTGTCCTTCATTTGTTTCATCTGTGCGGTTTTTATCGGTTCATTGTTCAGTATTTACAGCAGTTTTAAGCGTTTGACTTATTAAACTTTATATTTCCTTTTCCGCATTTTCGGGTTTATAGTTTTTGATATAAACAAAATTATAAAATAAAAAAATAAATAAATAAAAATGCAAAAAGTAAAAGAGAGGGGGTTGGGAATATAAGAATCCAAGGAGAGTGAGAATATCTTGTCATTTTGCTAATATATGCAGTGACACATGTTAGAATGTATTCAATGAACCAATTGAACCACTTATGTTTTCTTTTAGACTAAAATACATCGTTGGTCACTAAACTTGCGGGGTGCGTCGCGATGGACAAAACTCGCCTTTTTCATCGCCATAGGTCCAAAACATGGACATTAATGCAGATTGGTCCTTTGACAAAGTCAAAGTCGATTTTGTTTTGTAGTCGAGGGTATTTTAGTCCATACACATTTATACTTTTATAACACATTTATATTTTACCCTTCATCTTTCATTCCCGCCATCATCTCCCAAATCATTCATCTCCCCAAATCATCATCTCCCAAATTACATTTCGGATTTTTGTAATAACCTAACCCAAACACTTCCTTAGAGCCAAACACGATGCCTTATAGGAAACCGGGACCGATCCATATATTATTCTCATTTTTGAGCATTGCCCAACACCAAATGGCTCGATATTACTAAAAGAAGATGGTCTTCTCTTTTAAAATTAATGCACCAAAATAAGATTAGTAGCTCTTGCCATGAACAAGAAGTTGGTGAGCTAAGAAGAGGACCGTGGACACTGATGAAGACAATCTTCTAATTCAATACATCACTTGTCATGGAGAAGGCGTTGGAACTCGCTAGCAAAATCCTCGGGTAACCAAGAGAAAACTTGTTGAAAAATTAAAGACAACTAAATTGTGCATTATATCATGTTTGAGCTATTTTATGATGTTAAACTCCTCTTTTTCGTGATTAAAGAGGACGGCGAAAAGTTGTAGGTTAAGATGGTTGAATTATCTAAAGCGGACGTTAAACATGGAAATCTTTCGCCCAAGAGCAACTGTTGATTCTTGAACTACATTCCAAGTGGGGCAATAGGTGGGCCTATTTATGATCACACATAAAGTTCTCAGCTATTACTATTTAAACTTCTAACATATTAATATCGGCATGATTACTAATAATTATTAAATTATACATCTTCTAAAATTTATCTATATATTATGTTTAAGGTGGTCAAAATTACAAACAATTGCCGGGAAGAAGCGATAACAAGATCAAGAACTATTGGAGAACAAAGGTACAAAAGCAAGCTCGCTATCTTAAGATCGACTCTAATAGCAAGAAATTTGTCAAGCGCTTAAACAATTTTGGCTACCAAGGTTGCTAGAAAAGTGGAGCAAAGTTCACCATCATCATCCTCTACTTCTACCACAACTATGGATGCTTATCAAAAGAACTTGAGCCATCAAGCACTAAGCAATGAAACACTAATGGAGAACACGTATTCAAGCTCAAGCATCATTCTTTAAATTCCACAAAATCGTGCTACCATACTTGCACGAAAGTTCAATTCAAAGCAATGGTTACTTTGTGGATAACAATAACTTTGATGCCATGAGTTTCAACCACTTAAACATGCAAGAATCGCGATATAGTGATATGTCAGCCTTAGACTTTCAACTGGCAGAAGTGGATTGGATGAACAATGAGTTAGTAGATGACACTTTTTGGAACATGGATGAGTTGTGGCAGTTCAGGAAGTGAAGTACTTTCAATATACTATATATATTTTATAAATTAGCAAAAGTGTAAAAACTCCATCTCTTTCAAGTATATTATGTAATAGTATAAGAAGATGGTATATATCAGATACAATTAGCAAAAGTGTAAAAACTCCATCTCTTTCAATGGGCTTATTTCTCCAGGTATTGTTCTGATCCTAGAATACATCAGCGTTTTGTGACTGTTAATTTCCCACAGTGTACATCAGGAAAGCTGGGTAACAGGTTCAAACATGTCATTTTAGTACGGGTCAAATTAATCAAAACACTATTTTGTCAAAATTTAGATATATGACCAATACAAGACTATTAGTTAAATGACAATGAATCGATTTATGAGATTGCATGCATTAGGAAACACCTTGGCCATGTTTACGCCTTTTAACCCATTTCACATGTTTGACTTTATATCATTTTCTCTTTATTTGACCCGTTTGAGAATAAAAATATCCCAAATTGACCCATATATCATGAGGAAAACAAGGAGCTGATAAAGAAACAAGGAGCTGCTAGCCATATATTTAATCACATTCTTTTGACAATCAAGAAACAAGGATCTGCTAGCCTTACCTGAGATGAATGATCAAAGATCCACCGGTGAGAACAACGATTGAAGGAACCAAAGATGAATGATTTGGGGAGATGATGAAGAGGATGAAAGATGAAGAATTAAAATATAAATGTGTTATAAAAGTATAAATGTGTATAATTAAAATACCCCGATACAAAACAAAATTAGAATTTGACTTTTCGAAAGGACCAATCTGGCGTTTAATAGCAGTATTTTGGACTACATGGCGATGAAAAAGCAAGTTTGTCTATCGCGATCGACCTGCTAAAGTTTTAGGAACCAACGGTGTATTTTAGTCTTTCTTTATATTACTTACTATAATTCTAATGGTTTAGCTAAAGTTGAATTATAATAGCAATGTTAAATACATAATGAATGAGAATCCACATACAGATTTTTTCTCAAGTATATATACAGAAAAGCCTTATCCGAGAGGATTTCTACAACATGACACTAAAGAGAATATCGAAACAATTTAGCAAATGGTTGTTAGTTTTTATTAAGTATTCCATATATTTTAGTATATGATCTCGAGAAAACTAATAACATATACATGTTAATATACGATCTGAAAAGCGTCTCGTTTCGACGACACAAAATCAACGACTTAGCTATTGAAGACTTTACATGTAATCGTATGTTTATTCCACGTTGCTACTAAAACTATAAGTTTATAATTAAAAATGGAATACACAAAACTGTTCTCACATTGTAACAATTACAATAGTATTTTCAAAAACCAAAAACTTGTTAAATTAGCATTTCTCCAAGCACATGCGGATAATTTTAATGAATAAAAATAGAAAAGGTCCACTGCAAGCATGATGAAAAGTGGTCAAAGTTTTGAAAATGGGAGCTTTGATGGTTAGCATATAAAATCCATGTTCAACTCATCCAAAGACATCTTGGTCAAAAATAAGACTTCTACCTATGATGATTGGACATAAAACTCATTACACAATCTCAAACCAAATCATGCGGCACCAAACGTGGGACTTCATCATCATATAACCTCTTTATTTGTAGTAAAACATATTTATTCGACATGTTAGGTAAACAAATCAAAAGGAGTTTAGTTTTAAATCTACCCAAAACTAGGTTGGATATATAAGTTGATCCGTCAAAATTATTATGAGCGTATTCTTGAGAGTGCGCCACCTCAAATCATGACTCTAAACTGAGACATGGTCGAACATACATTAAACCAAGCAACTTTTCTTACGTGCCAGCGATATGAGCCCGATGGAGTAGCCTATAGCTCTCCCATACAAATACTACGTTCACCATCGAAGGCAAATATTGTGATCCATGATACATTTTCCTAAATGGAACAAGACCTTTTCTTATTTACTCATATCTACCAAGCAAACCATTCGAAATGCACATTAATATCACTATATACTTGATACATATCAACGGTCTAACTAAGCACCTCATGGCTCATGCATAGCTCACATTCGTATACGTGTTCATACACAACTTACTTTATCTTTTTGTCATGCTAGTCATTTAAAGTTTACCTCTAAAAATAAAATTTACACTAGTTACTAATAATTCTTAAAGGTTATGCACGTACATATCTTAACTATGTCCGGCTCTAGATGGAGTACTCTTCAATTCCATTGGAGTGAACGTTATCCCTCTCTTCAAATCTTCACTCACTCAGACGTTGGAGAATGCTCTTTGGTTTGGGCTTGAACCTGATCCTCAATACCAAAGTTGTTTTTTCTTTGTTTGTGCATCCTCGCATCATGAAATGCGATTCTGAAGTCTGTCATGTCAATTTGAGCAAGACACTTTGTCCTAAAGAAATATGTACCACCTCAATACACAAAAGGCCCAAGGTTCAAGATCAATATACGATCAAAATTTGTTCTAGACTTCAACCAAACTAGCTGTTTATAGATTGAAGCCAGCTTAGGAGACAAAATGTACATCCAAGAGAGGGCTAATATGGTATATTCCGAATGGTACTCTACCAAGACCCGGTTGTGTTTGTAGGAAAAATCAGCACGTCATCGTACCTTACGTTGGGGCAAAAACTCAAGTACGGTCACATTGCTTCATTTATATTTCATTTATACATGCATGGCGGAACCAAGTCTCTAAATCATCAGATGCATATTTTTTTTTTACAAATATAAAGGAAATAAAAATTAACTAAAATGTACGATTTGATTAAACTAGTAAACAAAATAAGAAGAAATGTATATCTTTAACATATTGGTTGACTAACTAAACAAGACATGTATTTATAATTTTATATGACACAAAACATTCATCGGGTTTCAGTGCACCCCGAGAACCCCTTAGGTTCGGGCCCTGTTTACATGTGATAACAATTTAAGGAACAAATGAGATTAGTATTCTAAATTACAATTAAATAATAGAAATATAATACTTTATCAATCGTCATTTAGCACTTGTTAGAAATCATAATTACATTGATTAAGGTTTTCTCTTTGCTTCCTATAGATTGTAAGTCTGGATAATTAAAGCAAATAGTTCATGGCTTTCATGTGCTTCAAAATTAGAAGACAACATGTACAAAGACAGCATCAAGAGACCGACAAATTGAGAATAGACCACACTTTGTGGTACCAATAAATCATTGCATTCCCATTTCTATTTCTTTGTTTTTGTATATCAGTTTATTTTAGCCAAGAATTGGTTTGTTTAATAATATATCAACTTTAGAAGTAAAAAAACTAAAATATGAAAATTTCCATATAATGGTCCGAATGATTCATTCTCCAAGATACAAAATTTAATCACGTAACATCAGCTCAATACGAAGTAATAAACCATTTAGCATGGTGTTCACGGAACGGTTCGGTTCGGTTAATTAAAATATTTTAACTATCCATCACGAGCATAGGCGGAGCTACTTAAACACTAGAGAGGGTGCTCGCCCTCCTAGAACGTCGTGTAGTAGTGTACTTACTCTCTATGCTTTTCATGTGTAAAAATATATAGTTTAGCCTTTGACTCTCATATTATACAAGGATTGCATCGATGGCTCTCCCAAAATATTTGGTGTAGCTTCGCCACTGATCGCGAGACGGGTAATTTATTTTACTACCCGAAACCGAACCCTACTAAGCGGGTAACCGGACATGCGTTATGAAAGGTTTTATGGATATTTAAATATATGTATGTCCGGATTCGAACTCGAGACTTCTGGATTGCACACATTACATATGAGAGTTGATGTTAATAATTAATATATAAAATGTTATTATTAATTATTAGTCACGAAATAAAACATAACGATAGTTAATATTTAACGGGGTTTTGACTAACGGTCGTTAAATGTAAACTACAAGGACTAAGAATGAAATTAGTGGACAAGACGGATCTAGAAACCCCTTGGGAGGGTGTGGCCGGTCGTGGGCTATCAAACCCAAGGAGGTGGGATTTCTTGGTCACCAAGTTTTGAGAATGTATATATACAAACCCTTGTATTCATTATTCTCTTAACCTTGGATCACCAATATACCTAATTTCTCTTCTCCTTTCTCCCTCTTTGTGTGGCCGGTCGTAGACCCTCACCACAAGGGTGTTCAATTTTGCTTAACTCAAAGAAACAAGTGTTTGGTTTTATTTGTGATTCAAGAAACTAGCTTTTCATATCAAATAGCTAATAGTACGTGTGTACAAGAACGAACGACAAGCACGCTTGAGCTTGTAATCTTGGTGGTCGACTTTTGTGTAGGTCGAATATATAAACCCTAAAAAATTAGGGTTTTGGGTTTTGGTTCTTGTTCAATCATCGTTTGATTCTTAAATTGCTAAAAGGTACGCACTTTCTTGTTTGGTTAATTACTTACATATATTATTCCTATTTACTTCCGCTGCATGCTTTGATGATGTTATTTGATTTTATATAATTGTTATGAGTATTAAATCCCAACAGTGGCATCACGAGCCGTTAATATGATGTAATTAATTACCGAAACACATAAAAATTGAATCTTTATTTATATGCATGCTTTTTATGGTTTCTAGGGTTTTGAATTAGAAACCCTAATTTTTATTTAATAGGGTCGATTACCCTTTAATTATTTAATTAGGTTTTAATTTTGTAAAACTTGTAGAAACCCTAGGTAGCATGCTAATTTTATGTGGTTAATTAATGAATAATTGTTATGTGCCATGTAATATGCGTATCTTGGGTGATAATTGTTATGCGGAATCTATGGTGGAACATGCATGTTTTGCCATGGAGTATTGTTTATTGTTTATTGATTAATTGTTAAGTGACACTCACATGTTCTATTTATTTAATAATTATTGAATTGGGAAGACCTCAATTATAACTAATAAAAATTAGTTATGTGCTAATTGGTATATTATTAACTTTGGCTTACATAATCGACTTGTCGATGTATGTAGCTCATCTACCTTGTAGGTGAAAGCCCTAGTTAATGTATGCATTTATTTACGCCTAGAATTGTTTATTAGAGTTTATTGAAATAATTATGCATGTGGCTAATTGTTTTACATATGTTAAATTGTTTAGTTATATGTTTATATTATTTGAGTGTGTTTAATTTTATTAAAATGCTTTTTATTTATATATTGTTTGACATGTTAGTAAGCAAAATGGTTTTTTGAATAGAAAATTAAATGGACTAAATAATGGCGAAACCGATTTGTTATCTAAAATCATTCTTGAACTTTTAATCGATTGATCTGTTGTACTAAATGGTTAGAACGGCTCACCCACTAGAACAAACTAAAAAGGGTTAATTAAGAAGTGCGCGATCGCCTTTGAATGGATGTCTAAGGTTATGCTTCAGCGCTTACCTGATCCTCTGCCCCCTGTGAGTTCGATTGGAGCTACCTAGTATAACCATTCAATGTATGAAACATCTTAGTGCAAAGTTGTAAGTTTCTCAACGCATCGATTAAAACTTTGTAGAATTCAATCTTAGCAAATTAAAATCTCATGTAAGTTTTTTTGAAAATATTATGTTATAAAGTTGTATGCATGCTTCTTTATACATAAGTTTTGATTACACGTCAAAAATTGTACCCTTTAAATTTAAATTTATGCCATCTAATGTTATGAAACACTTGAAGTTTTAATTTAGTTATTTGAGACCTTGATCTAGATTACAATAACGAGGTGAATTATTTTGTTGTGTGAGACCTCAGCTTTATGATTTGCAGTTTTTAAATTAGACAAATTAATTAAGTTAGTTAGTGAGACCTATGATTTAAGGCATAAGATGGGATAAAACATGCTTACGTTTTACATTAATTGTTTTGGCAAAATTGTAAATCCCATAACTTTTGGAATTGAAAACTTCTTTGTCAATTATTGTTTTTCAACAATTACCTATTCTATACTTTCACCACTAGCGGATCAAGCGATGTGGTGAAACTATGATAATGAGGATCCAAAATTCAAGGAAAATACTATGGTTAATATGAATATTGACCAAAGGGTATTTTATTTTCTTGAATGTTTACTTATCGAAAGTACTAACTTTTGAAGTTTTATTTCGTAGAAATGGCTCAAGTGAATCTCGCACTAGCCTCGTCGTTCAAATCTATGTTTGATCGAGAGAATTATTGTAGCGCAATTTCAATGATTGGTATCGCAACTCGAAATTGTCTTGAGGGTTGCCAAAAGACTCAATTATTGACTCACGCCTTGTCCTCCCGAACTGCGGTGATGTTACTGCTTTGAAGCACACGGTGCATGGCAATCTGAGTATGACAAGTATAATGAGGTCGCTGCATTATGCTCGGGAGTATGAACTCAAGCTTGCAAAAGCAATTTGAGAATTACTTCCCTAATCTCATGCTTGAAGAATTGCAAGGTTGTTTGAAAAGCCTATATTTGTAGAAATTTGTATGATTTGATAGATGCTCTTCATAGTTGCAAGCAAGGAGAAGGAAACACATAGCGCCCATTTGCACGGAAATGATGAGTTACATGGACCGGTGGGCGTCTCAACTATGTCTACCCTAATGACATACAAATTGGCACGATCAACGGATCCCTTAACAAGGAATTTGATGGTTTCGTCTTTGATTACAATATGCATTGCGGGAAGGCGATCGATGAGGTACATGCAATGCTCATTGATTACGAGAAAGGTTTGCCCGAAGGCCCTACACTGCGGTTCGACCATCCGGAAGGGTAGGATTTCTAAGCCTAATAAGCGTTAGCGAACAAGAAAGGGAAATGTAAGGGTAAAGTTGATAAGGAAAACAAGTTATGACTTATCAACAAGAACCCAAGTACCCTCCCAGCGTGAGAATCGAAGAGGATCGAGCTTGTCATCATTGCACCGAGGTTGGACCTTTGGAAGAGGAATTGTCCACTATACCTTGATGAGTTGCGCAATAAGAGGTATAAAAATCGCACTTGTGGCGATGCTTGTGTACTCTTTTGATGATAGAATTATTTGCTTTTCCTCATAAAATAAATTCTGGGTATATGATCTTGGATGTGGTATTCACATATGTAATATCTGCGAGGGACTTAGAGGAGCAAGGAAGCTTGCCTATGGACGACAATATACCTGCGTGGGTAATGGAGCACATGCGATCGTTGAAGCTATAGGCACGTTTGATTTAGTTTTACCTTCGGGTTTAGTCTTGTCATTAAACGATTGTCATTACGCACCTTCCATTGTTAGGGGTGTCGTTTACATTTCCTTGTTAAAAGATATTGGTTTCGTTCATACATTTCTTGATTATGGAATTTCGGTTTCTTTAAATGGTGTTTTTACTTTAATGTTATTCCGATAAATGGTGTGTTTGAAATTGATTTGCATGATAATATGATTGATAAAATAATTACATCTTTAGCATCAATAATAAAAGAATCAAAGGTGATTTGGATTCTTCATTTTTTGGCATTGTAGACTTGCTCATATAGGCAAGAAACGCATACAACATTTGCAACACAAAGGGCTTTTGCAAGACATCAATGATGAATCATTTGATAAATGCGAATCTTGCATATCTAAGAAGATGACCAAGAAACCTTTACAAATAGTTTAGAAAGGGCTTCGATCTTCTTGGTGTGATACATCTTGGCGTATGTGGACCACTAAGACATGTGTCAAGAAAGGGTGCTAGCTACTTCTTAACCTTCTTGATGATTTCGGTCGTTATGGTTATGTTTATTTACTTAAACATAAACATGAAGTCTTTGAAACATTTAAGGTTTTAAGAATGAAGTAGAGCGCAACTAGGAAAGAAGATTAAAGCTCTTCGATCCGATAGAGGTGGTGAATATTTAAGCCAAGAGTTTAAAGATTATCTAGGCGAGTGTGGTATCGTCCAAGAACTCACATCTCCATATACTCCACAACAAAATGGTGTATCGAGAGAAGGAATCGTACGTTGCTAGACATGGTGCGATCAATGTTTAATCTTACAACTCTTCCCTTATCCTTTTGGGATTATGCTTTAGAAGCTGCTGTTCGCATATTGAATATGGTTCCAACTAAGAAGGTTGATAAGACTCCTTATGAAGTGTGGTATGGGAAAGCTCCCAACTTGTCTTACTTAAAGGTGCAGGGGTTGTGAGGCGTTTGTTAAACATGACTTTGGCGATAAGTCGCAACAAAGATACATTAAGTGTGTCTTCGTAGGATACCCAAAGGAAACTATGGGTTACTAATTTTACTTTTCACACGAAAACAAAGTAATTGTTGCTAGGTATGGAGAGTTTCTTGAAAAGGATCTCATATCTCATGAATTCGGTGGGAGAGTTTATGATCCGGAAGATGATCAAGAAGATACAACACCTTACGAAACACTAGCCAACCTCAGTAGAACACGAAAGTCAGGCGTTCCACACGAGTTGAAGTGGTTCCCATTCGTAGATTCCATGAGGACTACGCGTGCACTGGCGTCTATGTCTCAACGTGAAGGCGAGGAAAATATGTTAGGGGATCTTGGTGAACACCGCTAACTATAAAGTTGCCATGATGAGTCACGAAAAGAAAAATGGCGAGTTGCAATGAATGAAATGCAATCCATGAAAGATAACGAAGTCGGATAGAGGTTGACTTACCTCCAAATGCTAAGGTAGTTGGAAGTAAGTGGCTCTTTAAGATAAAGACCGACATGGATGGCAATGCACACACCTATAAAGCTCGTCTTGTAGCCCAAGGGTATAATCAAACCTATGGGGTAGACTACGAGGAGACATTTTCTCTGTAGCGAGACATTAGAGCTATTAGGATTCTTATAGCCATAGTTGCGTACTATGACTATGAGATATGGCAAATGGATGTCAAAGCGCTTCTTAAGCGGTCGCCTAGATAAGGACATCTATATGGCGCGACTGAAGGGTTTAATGAATCCAAAGTTTCGAGCGTGTATGCAAACTTCAAAGATCCATTTATGGGTTGAAGCAAGCATCAAGGCAATGGAACAAGAATTTTGATGAAGAAATCAAGAAATTTAGTTTCACTCAAAATCTTGATGAGCCATGTGTGTATCACAAAGCTAGTGGGAGTAATGTTATTTTCTTTGTCTTATATGTCGATGACATATTGATCATGGGAAAAGACATTCCAAGTATGCAAGATGTAAAGTCTTATCTTGGAGAGTGTTTTTCTATGAAGGACTTAGGGGAAGCAGCATTTATTTTGGGAATCAAGATCTACCGAGATAGATCAAGACAGTTAATTGGACTAAGCCAAAGTGCTTACATTGATAAAATATTGAAGAGATTCAGTATGCAAAATTCCAAGAAAGGATATTTGCCGATGCAAGTTGAACATGGCTTAAGTAATAAACTATCGCGTCAACACTGAAGAGGTGGCATACATGAAGAAAGTTCCTTATGCTTGGTGTAGGATCTATCATGTATCTTTGTGAGATGTACAAGGCACGATGTGGCGTTTGCACAAAATATCACGGTCGGTATCAACGAGAACCCAGTGTGAAACAACGGCAAGGTGTTAAGAACATTCTTAAGTATCTAAGGGCTAATAAAGAAATGTTTCTAGTGTATGGAGGAAATCGGATGCGAACTTGATGTTCTGAGTTTTGCGATCGTCATTCCAAAGCGATAAAGATGATCTGAAGTCTCGGACGGGTTATGTCTTTGTCATTAATGGAGGAGCATTGTTGGAAGAGTAAGAAGCAAACAACGGTTGCGATGTCTATTCTGTTGAGTACATAGTCGCTTGAGCTGCGATGGAAGTTGTTTGGATTAGGAAATTCATTTCGGGACTCGGAGTAATGCCTCAATCGAATTACCTTTAAATGTGTATTGTGAAAACTCGCTGCAATAACATTTGCCAATGAGCTGGAGTCATGAAGGGCGCAAACATTTTCCTCGTCGATATCACTATGTTCGAGAACAAGTCGACATAGGTGAAATCAATCTACTCAAAGTTCATACGAGATGATAATCTAGTGATCCCTTTATGAAGCCTTTGCCAAAGGAAAACTTCTTGACCATCTTGATGGGATAGGACTTCGTTTAGCTAGTAGTTTCATGCAGATCTGTGATTAGTATTTGGATAAAGGATGTTATGAACAAATATTACTTTAATGACATAAAATAGTTGTTTATGTTTATTTTTCATTTTCTTAATATTATATCCTATATTTGCATGTTTAATCCGTGAATAACTTATGTTATTCTAAATAGTCCGTTGTCAATCAATGATGTGGGAATGTCATTGAATTAAGACAAATCTGAGTTTTGGTAGAATATACTTTTAAAGTATATTGATCGTGGGACATACAGATTCACATGATATTCAATGAATTGAATATAAGACTCATCCCAACTTTACATGATGATACTTTTGGATCTTTGTCATTAAGTATATCATGAAGTGTTTATCCTCGGACTTGAGATACCGGATAAGCGATATGAATGTAGTGCATTTGTGTAAGATAGTCTAACGCTATCCGTGGCTGGTAGTTATAAGGGCTATTTTCAGAAGTGTTACAAAGTTCATGAGTTATGTTTGTAGTCAAGAGAATTTGTTCATTTGAATTTGTTTCAAAGTATAATACTATATTTGGGCCCCTCGTAGGGTTGACAAGATGTTTGTATGGCCATACCCAAGATCTATCTGGAATACGTTTAGATGATTTGGTAATCTTGTTAAATCGAATACAACGAGAAACAGAATATTAACTTATCAAATAACTTGATCCATATTCATAGTTAATGTAGTATTAGTAACAAAAGGATAAGTAAAATGATGAATCATTAAATGGTTTTCCAGAAACCATACTCGATTTGATCCGGGGCATTGGCGTGTGAAAGCTAGACTAACCAATGTCATTACTATATTTAGTAATATCAGTGGGGCTGAAAGGTTTTATGGATATTTAAATATATGTATGTCCGGATTCGAACTCGAGACTTCGGGATTGCACACATTACGTATGAGAGTTGATGTTAATAATTAATATATAAAATGTTATTATTAATTATTAGTCACGAAATAAAACATAACGATAGTTAATATTTAACGGGGTTTTGACTAACGGTCGTTAAATGTAAACTACAAGGACTAAGAATGAAATTAATGGACAAGAAGGATCTAGAAACCCCTTGGGAGGGTGTGGCCGATCGTGGGCTATCAAACCCAAGGAGGTGGGATTTCTTGGTCACCAAGTTTTGAGAATGTATATATACAAACCCTTGTATTCATTATTCTCCTAACCTTAGATCACCAATATACCTAATTTCTCTTCTCCTCTCTCCCTCTTTGTGTGGCCGGTCGTATACCCTCACCACAAGGGTGTTCGATTTTAGTTAACTCAAGAAACAAGTGTTTGGTTTTATTTGTGATTCAAGAAACTAGCTTTTCACATCAAATCGCTAATAATGCGTGTGTACAAGAGCGAAGGACAAGCACGCTTGAGCTTGTAATCTTGGTGGTCGACTTTTGTGTGGGTCGAATATATAAACCCTAAAAATTAGGGTTTTGGGTTTTGGTTCTTGTTCAATCATCGTTTGATTCTTGAATTGCTAAAAGGTACGCACTTTCTTGTTCGGTTAATTACTTACATATATTATTCCTATTTACTTCCGCTGCATGCTTTGATGATGTTATTTGATTTTATATAATTGTTATGAGTATTAAATCCCAACACGTTACCCGAAATGAGCAGTTACCCGCGGTTTGGATCACGGTTAACCATTTTAGACGTATAGTCGAGTTTAACTGTATGAAGAATAACTTGATTTAGAACGTAATTGTTTTTAGTAAAATTAAATAATATTGAATAAATTATAGTCATATTAAAGTCATTCCATCACAATAATTGCATTCAAATAATTCATAAAGATTAACAAAAAATATTTATTCGGCGTTTATACTTTATAGGTTGACATCTTGGCATCACACTAATCAATTTTTACAAATAGATGTTTAATTATAAAATGTTTACATTAGGACCAAAAAAGTCGTTATACCATAAACATAGAGCAATAATGAAATTAAATACGTGTACAATTATTTGAATATTTAGTTAAAAACCTTCATCTAGAAAAACCAAAACCAAACTATGATAAGCGGGTTTTTTCAATTTCAGTTAATTTTGGTTTCTTTGGTTTTGGGTTTGGATTAAGCAGTTCAATTCGTTTTGTCTGTTTCTCAGGGTTTTTGAGCACCCCTACCATTTAGCGACATGTAATGAAAAGAGAAAAGTGATAAACGGTTTGTAATGTAAATGTTTGTCCATTTTTGGGAGCTAAAAATAAGCACATGAAACGGGTAAAAAGGAGAGATCCTGTTTAAGTTACCCGGGGAAATTTGAGTTTTTTCCTTTAATGTATGTGGCTTAATTGATATTCCTGTGTTCTAATTGATATTACTATACCTGTTTGCAGACTTCTATTGCTAAACAAGATGTTCACTTAACGATGTTTGAACCACTTAATATCTTCTGAGCCTCATTAACATTCTTACCACCAGGTTATCTTCAGTCAAACTTACAACTAAACCACCTTGAGATAGTTAAAAATTAGCACATGCATGAGTTTGATTATAAAATATGCCGAATGATATAAAACTTTAATATAATCATGTAAAGATAGTTTGACTAAAAAATATATGTACCATTATTCTTATTAAAAAAAAGGAGGATAACAAGAAAAAACATGACCATGAGGAACAACAAAAAGCCAAGTTATTTCAGTAGAAAAGCAATTCTCTTTGTGTCAAATCATTTGTTAACTTTTCTTCTAAAAAACACAAAAGCAATTTGATTGTCAATTCAATGTTAAAGGTAACAGCTCTCATTCTCTTTGTTGCTATTCATATTTTTAAAGTAGATACAGTATATAACTTATTCAAGACAACTTAAATATTTTACTGCAATTTGGGTTCACTTGTAATTTATTTGTAAAAACATATATCAACATTATTTATCCATTTTAGCTTGTAATATTTTGTATATCTAGTAATATAACTTATTGTGCATCTAAACGAATATTTACATTATCTTTACTAGCAAAAACCAAATAATTAAGCAAATATCCATGTATTTATATTGAGCAGAGGTTTTTTCCTTGTAATTATGATAAATCACATTTAGCACCCGTCCATGACCATACATCACTGTTACAAATAAAGCAATGAGCTACAAAGAAGTCGCTGGCCGTGGTATGGGTTCATGAAACTGATCATCTTATTGGTTGGGCAGACATGTATGTTTTTCTTGCCATGCTTTACGTGAAATTATCATGTGAAAAGGACCGAGTAGGAGTGTTCGAATAATATGTCAAAATCTTGTTTAACGAAAACAGAATGTGAAGTTGCAAGGAAAGAAAAGCATGTTAAAGTAATAGGTTCATACATGAATCATCTTCCATAACAAATGTCAATCAGCTTATAAGTTAATGTAGCACAGATAGCTTACTATATACAATTAACGATTAAAAGATGCTTAAGTATCCACTCAAGCAGATGACATAGAGCGTGTTCTCAAATATCTACTCGAACTGTATTGTGGTCTCATTTCTATCAGTATCAAATGAGAAAGTCGGTAAGGACCATCTTCCATGCTGAAACTCTTCTACAGTTGCTCTGCTAACATCAATCCTACCCAATTCGTCGTAATCTGGGATCCATGATCCAAGATCTGTCATTGGTTTGATATCATCTTTGTATATCACACATACCCCACATTCCGTGACACAATGTTTAGCTTCGAGACTTATGACTAGATCTTCAGATTCAATACCATGACATAGATTTTTAAGGATATCAATCGACATATATCCAATCCACATCACACTATCTGCATGTTTAGCTGCAAGCGATAGCTTCTGCTTATCAATCGAAGTTTTTCCACTGGATGGTCTGAATTTGATTCTAAGCGATGCAGGTATGTTGTTCCAATTTGAACGAATGTGGCAGCATATGGCCAACCCTATCATATTGGTGTTCCGACTTTGAGGTAGGTTCACTGCAATCGTGTTACCCAACCGATGGTTGCTGAACCAATTTGGCATTTTGCTTCCAGGAACAACGATACTTAATCGATGATTCACAGCAGCACATTTCTGTACCATAAACGTAATTATTAAATGTTCTACAAAACATATATGCATTAATTATTAGACTATTTAAGATACTTTAGATACCTGGACCACAGATTTCATCAACATATTAGCAAGGTGTATTTGACTCTCCTCGCCCTTTAAGAGTTTGGAGCAGTGACGAAGTGAGATTTTAAACAACCACTTATACTTATTTGACAAATCACCAATCTTGTGCAAACATCCACAACGATCTGCCTTCAGAACTTGAATAAGTGACGGAAGTTCATGCACTTCTTTAAGGTTGAAGCAGTTTGTCAGGTTAAGGTATTTGAGATGAGACATCTGAGAGATGCTTGAAGGTAGCCGGGCCATGAGGCTCGATCTTAGACACAGCTCTTCTAAAGAGGGCCATACATTATAAGGATCACTGGAGACGTGGCATTGCAATAGAGTGTTGCGTTCAAGATACAAAATTCTCAAACGACTTGAAAGATGTTTGGAACTGGTCTGAGTACATGGATTATTTATTATGTTGGAAACATATTTTCCCGTAATCAAAATGGTAAGGCTGGTGAAATTTTTGATTGATGATGGCAGGGTCCTTATCTTGTCACAGCCATTAATATCTAAGAGTAACAAATTCCCCGTCTCCCTGGAGACTTCTGGGAATCTTTCGAGACTACTGCAGCATTTAAGCAGTAGAGTTTGTAGAGATTTCATTTGGATCAAGGATGGGAGAATCTCAAGAATCAAACAACCACTAAGGTCTAAGTGCATAATCCTATCATGAAGCAAAACAGATTGGTGAACCTCCAGCAACTGCCCACAATTTGACAAATTTAGGCTCTCAAGATTTGGGACCCCCGAGATGTCTGGAAAGCTTGTCATATAATATGAGAAAGATAGATCCATGTACTTGAGGTTTGGGAGAATAATCTGACAGATGTAAAATGATGTTTGCTACTCTAAGCTCAATGTAAGACTTGCAGATAATAACAATTTGTATTCACAAAGAAATGGTACCTTTTTCTCTATTTGAAGTTGTTTCATTTGACCGGATTGCATTTCAAGGCCAACAAGCTTGGTCATACCTCCATTTATTAGCAGAGATTGAAATGGGTACAAATACCAACTAAGCCATCTTAACTGTTCAGGAAAATATGCAGGTTCACGTGAAGTGAAATGCGATGCAGCACGAAGCAACATCAGTTTTTTCATGCTATTAAAGACTTCTTCGCCACACGATGGAATGGGCCTACCACTGAAAGCATCAAGCTTGGTCTCAAATATGGCTTCAACTGTCTCTAATCTCTACAACCAGAAAAGAGTGTATATAGTACATATATTTCAACGAAAATATAAAAAGCCCGCTGGAACATAAGAAATGGCTTACAGCGCTTGTCGTCATCAGTTCTTTGATTTCCTCTGGAACCCATACTATGGTATGTGGATAGCATTCACGGACAATATACCGGCCCATCTCTTGAATGAGATCATGCATGTGAAGATTTCCATTAGAAATGGTCAAAAGAGATTTTTCAATCAGCACTGTTATTCCACTTACAGCTTCAAAACCAAAACTATCAAGAACTCTCGTGACATAACCTCTTTCCATGCCTTTGAAAATACATGCAATGTGTAGAAATATTTTCTTTTCAAAGATGTTCAATCCATTATAACTTAGCCTTAAAATTCCATTGATCTCCTCATTTGGTATTTTGGTCAATACATTCAAGGCACTTCGCCAAAAATCTAAATTTCTACCACAAAAATGAGAGCCCAAGACTTTTAGAGCTAATGGAAGGTGACCCGTATGCCTTAATACAACACGTGATAGCTTTTCATAGTCTTTTGGAGGGATGTCTGCCTTAAATGCATATCTACTAAATAGCTTCATAGATTCTGTAACTTTTAACAGTTCAGGTGTATATTTTTGTTGTGCACACGATAACAAATGCTCATCTCTGGTTGTTATCATAATTCTACTACCTGGGCCGAACCATTCATGACTACCAACTAAGAATTGAAGTTGCTTAATATTATCAACATCGTCTAAAATAACAAGAACCTTTTTACGGCTTAGTCTTCTTCGAATTTGATGTATGCCATCATCACAATCCTTTAATTTGTAATGTTCTTCCATTAATATTTCCGAAAGAAGCTTCTCTTGTAAGGATTTGAGACCTACTTTATTGCAGCTATTTTCTCTAACATCTTCCACAAAGCTACTACCCTCAAACTCATATGAAATTTGATGATACACAGCTCTAGCAATTGTTGTCTTGCCGATTCCACCCATTCCCCATATTCCGATTATGCAAACATCACCAGAAGACCCTTTACCTAACAATGACTTCACATCTTCCACACGTGATTCCATCCCAATCAAATTAACTACCGGACAAGATTCAGTATAGCTCAAGATATTTCGTACAATTTGTTTAATACATTCAGCTTCACGCCTGCATATTGAACAGAATAAAGCTAAAAGAAGCTTCTACATAAGTTTTATTATTTATAAAATTCTTGCGGCAAAACAAAAGGCAATGAACAAAGTTTCACCCCACTATAATTAGTTTACGATTTGGTAAAAATGATGACAATCTTGAGTTAATTGAAATAAGGGTAAATTCTCAAAATGGATCAAAAGTACATTGAGCCATCCTTTTTAGGATCTTTTGAAATCAATTTCATAAAATGAATCAGGGCAACTTGGCGACTTCATCATACATGCGACACATGTCATTTTTTATTATTAAAGGACAAAAAGGTGTAAGGTATGTGTAAGGTATATTGTCCTTTAACAATATAAAATGACACGTGTGTATGTTTGATGAAGTTGCCCAGTCGCCAAGTTACCATAATTTATTTTATGAAATTGATTTCAAAAGATCCTAAAAAGGATGGCTCAACGTACTTTTGATCCATTTTGGGAATTTACCCTTCAAATAATGGAGCAAGAAGAACTAACCCACTGGCTGTTCTCTGTACATCCCATCCAGATAAACTGGCTGCAGCCTCTAAAGCGTCCCTCCATCTCGTCACTTTCTCCATATTATCGATCAATTTAACTTCGTGCTGTTCAAATGCTGCATGATAACTCCTCTTCTGTCCACGAACGTCTGAGGGATCCACATCATAGAACACCGGTAACACCCTCTGTCCCATTAGATCCCGGCATTCAATGATCTTCACAAGTTCTTCCAAACACCAAGATGAGTTTGCATAATTATTTGAGAAGACAACAACAGCAACCATAGACTCTTGAATTGCTTTAACGAGTTCAGGGGAGATGGACTTCCCTCTCTGAAGCTTCTCATCATCCTTAAACGTGTAAATCCCTGCCCGCTGAAGAGCTGCATAAAGATGATCGACAAAGTTGTTGCGAGTATCTTCACCTCGAAAGCTTATAAACACATCATATGTCCATCTTGTAGACGGTGAAGCAGTAGAAGATGAGGATGTAGCTAGGACACCATCCATGGCTGTTGGAACTTATAGCCAATAGGATAAAGTCAGGAATGAAATTGTTCAAATAAATTCATTTTTATAGGGAGCTGAAATTGCGAATGTGTTTAAATAAACAAAACTGGTTGGTATGGACTTGTATTTTGGTTCATTTCAACTGTAATTTCAGACATACGTTTGGAGATGAAACATAATAGCATAAAGATGTCCAAATTATATTTTATTCATTAGTAAAAGTTCAAATGGACTTACTTTTTCTGCTTATTACGCTTCGTCTTAAAAATAAGCACTTAGGTTGCATAAAGATATGCACTTCAGAAAATGGTGTTTGAATTTGCTTTATTTGTAGAAAAATGAGACAAGACAAATACAACATATAACCAGGCAAAATAACCAGAAAAGATAGCAGTGTGGACTATCCAAACACTTTAAACGGCTTATCTACTAATAATTTGCAGATAACCAGAAAATAAATAAGCAATCCAAACACTTCGAACTGCTTATCTACTCAAAATTCAGCAGATAAAGTAAGCAATCCCAAACAACCTAATTTTACAGTTCACAACAGATGATGAACTACTTGACCTACTAAACACATACGTAATAACTGCATGCATATATACAAGCCAACTCTCCAACCTTAAATAGTTACATCAGTGTGAATAACAACAATATGAAGTACAAATTCAGAAAGAAAAAAAAAGCAAACAAACAAACACTAAAAAATTACAGTACCTTTTATATTTGTTCAGTTGAAGAAGGTGAAGTAGAATTATTCCAAACCACAGACTGACAGACTTGAAAGTTCAAAGCCGTACAGTTTCATCTCACTTCATACCTTCTTTTTATACATTGTCGACTGGGCCTAAAGACTTTCCTCTTGGTTTCCCAAAGACCACCCAAGCCCAGTTAAGTCCAACAAAAAGTATGATCCAATTTGCTAGAAAATCTTTCTCAAATACTTTTTTTGAGCCAATTTCTCTAATACTTAACAAGTCCATTTATCATATTTTCAAAGTACTAGCACCAGATAGAAATCAGTAAGCGAGCCCGACGAACACGAACGGGCTGTTCGTATTCGTTCATTTAATTTTAACGGAAAAATAAACGAACACGAACGCTTAAGCGGACGAAATTATTTGTTCATGTTCGTTTATTAAGAAAATGAGTTGTTCATGTTCGTTCATTAAGACACTAAACGAACATAAACGATCGAACATAAATGAACATAGACAAACAATCATAAACTTTATTAAATTATGTATCTAATATCATTTTATCGTGTCGTTTTGTTTAAACAAACTAATTTAAAATTATACAATTAAAAGATTTAATATCTGAACATAAATAAATAAATGAACATAAGCGAGCGTTAACGAACGATAATCGGACGTTCACGGACATAAATAAACGGACGTGACTTTTGTTCATGTTCGTTCATTTAACTAAACGATCGTAAAATATTGTTCATATTCGTTCATTTAATAAATAAACGAACATAACGAACTTTTACCGAAGCTGTTCATGAAATGTTCACCGAACGTTCGATTCGTTTATAGCTCTAGCACCGGATATACAAACCTCTCAATGAGCATGATAACGTCCATATTCCTTTGAGATGTGGATTACAAACAAAATTGGTATCGGAGGTTTTATGGAGTCATAGTGTCATACAAGCTTCCAAAGCGTGTATCACCACAAATGTGTTCGGAATTGATAAGACTTGCATGCGATAACCGGAGACAATGTAGTAAAGGTAGATTTTCCGTTGGAATGATATGAGGAAAACACCTTCGACTAAAGCGGTGTAATGACGTCCCTTTGGCCTTGCCTTTTGGCCGCCATATCCAGTCATGACACCCACTGCTGGCGCTATAGCTCAAGCCATGGCCATGGCATACGCTATAGCTTGGTGTGTGTGTGTGTGTTTCTTATGTACATTAGCTTTTTCCTTTCAATACAACCCTTTCATTCACACACCCAAAAACACCCTCCTCGTAACTCAAGCCAAAACACCCCTTTTGGACCCACAAATACACATGACGTGACACCAAAAGAAGTTCATATTTTAAGCCATGATACCTTGTGCTCTCATACATATAAAGCATATAGTCAAATTTCATGTAACGATGACATGCATCTAATGTACGTACCCACATTTAGCATCATCCTTTATTGTTGCCCTTCAAAGGATTTTTTTTAGTAAACGTGTCGAACTTCCTCATTTTTTTTGTTTTGTGTGTGTGTGTGTGTAAATACGAAGAAAGAAATTCCACCTGGGATGCCTGTGCCCATAAGAAATCGCGCCCGAGTAGGAACTGTACACAATATTTTTTACATGATTTCGTTACAAGGACCATAATGTCTTCTTATTACATAAGGAGGATGATAGTATTCTAAAAATGGGTTTGTGATAAATTTTTATAATTTGCAGTCATCTTATTATTACTTCAATGTAAGTGTTTATCGATCTTAAAACTTAGACCAAGAACCATTTTTGTTGGACCCGTTTAATGTGTTGGACTCCAAAAAAGCCTGCAAGTTCTTCTGGTTTAGGCAAACAGGCCAACAAACCCAATAGATGAATGAATATGGCAGTTATAACGTTTTATTTAGGTTTAGGGATATAACAGTTATTTAGGTTTATTGAATCGACATGTCTGTTCTATCAGACATGTACACAACGGTTAATCATATATATATATATATATATATAGTGTAGGGTTATTTTCAGAACCATAAAAAGGTCGAGAACTGCGAGAACCGATCTGAGCCATCTATTTTTCAATCAATGGCTACAAAAAAAGTGGCATAAATGTAATAAAATAAAATTTCAAGTTACATTTTAAAAATAATGAGAGGGTGTTTTTGTAATTTCGTATTACCCCTAATAATAACTGCAGACTAGTTATTTTTCTAATATCATTTACCCTTTTTCCTTAAAAACCTCCCATTGTTATCTTCTTCACATCGCCAAAATTAAAAACCTAGCCGCCGCCGCCGCCGTCTACTTCCCACTCCAACTGTCATGGTCTTGTTTCATCATCTTCATTTAAAGATTCTTGGTATGTTTTACACAACCTACTCATGTCTCCCTTTTTCTCGTTCTAACATAGCCACGTACAATTTATATAATTCACATTTGCATATACTTTTGAACCATATGAGCATGGTATATATGAAGATTTTCTTTGCCGTGTTCTCAGATGTCGGATCCGGATATGAGGAAGCATATTTTTGTGGTTGTTAGTATTTGATTTTCTTTGTCGTGTTCTTGATCTCGGATCCGCGATGTTTTTATTGATGATAGTCATGATCACGAGGAAATATGTTGAACAAAAAACAATTGCAAGGTTTGTACACTAAATGTTTTGTTATACGTGTTGTTTGTTGTGATCAATTGTTTTTGTGATCAATTTTGTTAGCTTTAATTTATATGTTAAGTTTTATGTTTGATTTATTTATATATAGTTTTTGTAGCATTATAAGATGATGGAAATTGAAGAAGATGGTTCAAGGATAATGATGGATCTTGAAATTTGTTACTCCGTATAAGTTACTGTTTAACATCTTTGAGGCAATTTTTTTTTTTCCTTTCATATATGTTTGTTTTTATCTATTTATTGTTTGTAGACATTCTCAAAAAGTTTAAATCTGGTTTTAAATGATTTATTAAAGATATTAGTTGCTTAAAGCTAAGATGATGTGCTGAGTATAAATGCTTTCGTTAGTAAGATGATGATTACCAAAGTGATTGCTCCGTATAAATTTATTATCTAACTTTTTGTTAGGCACTTTAATGCAAAAACTACATATATATTTTTTTTAGAAAATGCCTAAAAGCTTCAATAACTTATGTCTACGTTAACGATGCTCCGTATAGAATAATTTTCTTTGTTACTAAATTTATATGTTATACATATCATGCAACATAGAATGCATAGTTTAAATAGTTATTTTAAATCTTGGTTATGGGATTGCTTTGGTGTGTCATTATTAAATAGATCTGATCGTAGCATGATGTGTTATGAGTGTGCATATGTGTTTTTACATTTTTAGGTGAATTTGATGTCATCCATGCACATGTTTTTTGAGTTTGAGTTTAAATGTATTGAAAGTGCATATATGTTTTTAGTTCTAATATAAGGATGATTTGTGTTTAGTTCTGATTAAAGGGTGCACTTGTGTTTTGTGTTTTAAAAATGTACTAATTTCTCAAAGAAATCAAGAATATGGTTTCATGTGTACAAGTCGAAATACATTGTGCATATGTGTTTTGTTAGTTGCTATGATTAAATAATTCGTTTATTAATTGGTTATGGTTACAGTGCAGTATGATGAGCGATGTGGAGAGTGCACATGTGTTTTATACGTACTATCTAGCGAAAAGATAGTCATGGTAAAGAAGTAAAGAGTAAAGAGACAAGTGCATGCGTAAATACAAGTGCATGCCGAGATAAGTGGACATATACATACAAAGAAATCCAAAGTGTCCAAGGAGCGAAAATACATGTGCATATAAGGCAACATTTTTAGAAATTTGTATTTGAATTGTATATCACATGATTTTAAATTTTGTATATAATGTTTTGTTTTAAATTGTATCGTTACTTGTAAAATACCTCTATTTGCCATTCGTGCACTACAAACACACGTAAATTTACATTATCTAAAAAACACATATGCACTTTACTAAATACACGTAACTTGAACACCACAAATACATGTAAACTTATATTATCTAAAAAACACATGTGCACCGAACTAAACATGCATGTTGAACAAGATATTATTCTTAAAAAAAAAAAAAAAAAAAAAAATCCCTTAAATATAGGGAAAAAACGTTTTTTATTAAATAAAAATTTGAAAAGAAAATAAAAAATGTACTTTTACTATTGTACCCTTTTAATTTAAATAATAAAATTAATAATCAAACAAATCTGATTGGTTGATGGTGGTTCTGATGATTCGACTTTTTTATGGTTCGAAAAGAACCTTCCCTATATATATATATATATATATATATATATATATATATATATATATATATATATATATATATATATATATATATATATATACTACTAGGCCGATGATGGGGCATGACTTATAATTATCGTGGAAAGGTATTAGTTATAGGAAAAGAATATATTAGGAAATATTTGTATCTTTGAAAAAAATAAGCTAACGAAAAATATACTATAAACATACCATTTAATTGAATGCATTAAGAACGAAAAGAAATAAACGGTTATCGAATATGAGATAAAAAAAAGTTTCAAAGTGGTAAGGAAGAGAAAGTATCAAAGCATAGCCCGGCCGATGGGCAAGCAGGCCTTTTGAATATCGTTAAAAAAGATTAAGTTAGCGAAAAATGAGCTATAAGCATACCATATTTTTAATTGTATGTATTAAGAACGAAAAGAAATAAATGGTTATCGAATATGAGAGGAAAAAAAGTTTTAAAGTGGTACGCAAGAACAAAGTATCAAAGCATAGTCCGATGGCCGAGCAAGCTTTATGAATATCATTAAAAAAAACTTTAAGTTAAAGAAAATAAGTTATAAACATACAAAATTATTTATTTATTGCATTAAGAAGGAAAAAACAAACGTTTATCAAATATGAGAAAAAAAAAGTTACAAAGTGGTACGCAAGAACAAAATATACAACAAAATAAACTCAAATATGAAATAAATTAAAGTTTCTTTGTATACAAACATGTGATGTATTTTTTTTTCTAACACCTCTATTATTTTCAATCTTTTTAATCCCAAGCCTAAACGATATTGAATCTTTTATCGACGCTGTCAGGACATAGTCGTGATTGCTACGCATCACTCACAGACGTTGAGACCCAATTAGTACCAAATATTTTTCTTGAAAAAGTAGTTGAGGATTTACATCAGCTCTTGATGAACAACTGCTAGAATTGCTATGTGGTGACAATGGTCTTGTTGGTTCAGTTTTAAGTCAAGTTGAAGAACCCATGGGGAGATGCCTTTGAATTTAACGAAGGCTTTGGAACACCCCTGCGTGGACCATTCAACTTTGATCCTTGTGTTGTTGTCGTTGCTGCTTGAGTCCCTTTCTGTATAACTGTCACATTCGACATGAAAGTAAATACAGATCAAATTTACAAGGTCCCGTTTTTTTCTGGTAGGTAGACCATGGTTAGGATAGACAATTTTGAACTGGCAAATTAGGGTTGTCATGAGACAATTTTAATACAGGTGAAAATGGGTCGGGTCTGGTTGCAAACTCTTTTTGCATATCCTTTAAAGGACAATGTAGATGATTGATGTGTTAATTATAATTACATAAACAACATTATTATAAAAAAAATTAAATATCTGAATAACCCAAATTAGAAGTTTTGTATGCATCAAAAGAGATAACGGGCAATTTTCAACCCATTTTAACCCGTTCCCCCTAATTAGCTAAAGTTTCTCCTAGTTATTTAATCCCAAATCCGCCCATTTTTAAGTAAAGATCAAAATCATAGCCTCAAAAAATACGATGAGCTATGTATTTAGCTATGTATTTAGCATGATTGGCATTCAAAGAAGCTCGTCTTGTTAATGTTAATGTAGAGTTCGAGTTTACTCTGCTGACTATCTTGAGTTTACTCCAGCGTCCCTCCACTTCCTGGTTTATCAACATCATTCTCAACTGCTCCTATCAGCTCAGGCCATGTCCTGGACATGATACAAATTTTAATAAAAGTTAACTAATAACACAATCTATAAATCAAGTAAAGGTCCTGCTAAATTGTTAATTGGTCAATAAGGGCTGAAGGAATACAAAGAGAACAAAAATCAATATATATCAACAGACATACTTCTATAACAATCCCTTGTGGAAATGAATAGGAATAAAAGAATAGCCAATAAATAAAGCCTATACGTTCACTAAAAGGTGTAACAATATCAACTGACTTTACAATATTAGGTCAGGGGACCAAGTGCAAGGTACCTGATTGGTATATTTCTCCCCAGATATCAAAAATAAAGTTGCCAGCGGGATGAGCCTTCTCGATAAAAACATTGGTACATGCTTATCTCAATAAGCTGAAAATTAAGTAATCCAAGACACACCTAAGTCGTAGATGGTTCCACCTGCCTTGTTTAATGAAAAAAGTGTCGTTCATGATAAAAATTTGATGTAAAGGGAGACAACACATACCAAAGGGTTCCACCGATCATATTTCTCTCCTATTATTTGCAACAGATTTCCGCGGTGTAGAAGACCAGCGTCTATTGTTGTCTTTAGATCAGATGTCCTTCCATTATCATGACATTAACAAAGTTTGTTGAGAGAAAATGAAGGGAGAACATGGTAACTGTAAGTAGTGGACCATTTACTAATTAATGGGGACATACCCACCCTATTAGTCTAAATTAATAAGCCTTTGTTATGTATTATGTATGGATCTCGATCTACCAAGCACAATGTATCCAAACAATTTGGTAGTCTGTGTTGTAACATCTCATAATTATGTATTTCAAAAGTAACAAAGAAGCCATAACTAACAAATGAGTAGTGCATATGAGAAGTGCATACATTTACATGAGACAGTAGTTATTCCAGTGTCGATTTTATATAATGATATGGTTCAATTGATTAGTTCAAAGGCTCGTCTTCGAAAAAACATCCGTGCCAAGAAGAGAAGGTCTGCGCCAAACCATCAAACCCAATCATTTTAAATTTGAATATGAACCTAAACACAGCACCATATGTATCGTCCTGGTTGATCCCGTGAAATGATTGAGGATATTGTAGGTAAGCTATGTCGTGATCGATTGAAGAGTACAATAAGTAATAAATTGCTTCTAGAGGCGTATGTGGGTCATTTGAGTACATAACAAAATCTACCGTCAAGATTATTGGTGCACTTGTCATAGTCTCTAAAAAACATGAAGTTGAAACAAACAACAGAAACGGACTATAAGCATTATTGAGTTAAGTATCTCAATTTTTTTAACACATGGGAGCTGAGCAATTATTTAAGGGGGTGTTTGGATTAGTGTATATTCGGTGTTATGAGCTATATGTATCCGAAAACACGATAAGGAAAGGTTTAACATGTTAATAATGATCTTATTGATCTTTCAGGATTCCAATTAGTCATTGAAATGAAAAAATAAGCTAAAGTATACTCCCTAGCTTGTGAGTTGTGTCTTCGCATTTCTCGTGTGAGACATAAATAAGATTCGCATCCGCATGACCTAGAACATCTTTGTATGTGTTACCATCTAGCAAAACCTGCTCATTTACTTGTTACGTTTATTAACACGGATTTTTATCAAACTAATTATAATGTAAATATGAAATTCATAACATGGAGATACTAAGCTCGACATTTTTGGATCTTATATGATACACATGTACGCCTATTTGGATAAAATATGAGTATTTTTCCAAACAAATCTACGACTCCAAGATGTATTGAGGAATCAAGCAGATAATTGTTGCCTTGGAATCAGCTGAATCTGGTGGCAAAGATTTGAGTATCTCCATATCTGATCTTTCACACATATTATAAAGTGTAACTAAACTTAGTTATCTCATCATGTTAAATAGAATTAAGCAATAGAATTGAATGACTTCTTACCCTACAAACTTCCATTTTTCTTTTCCATCTTCAACGTCTCAAAATTGGAATGTTGGTAAATGATGAATATGTGTGAGGCCATCATCTGACAAAATTTTCAAATGAAGTATACCAGCCGGCTCCTTCAAAAAGATGGTTATACTTTATAGCATTTTAGAGGCTGAAAAGGACATTTGTTTTCAAAACTGTCTTCTTCCAAATGATCTGTACAAAAAAAAATCATCTAAAATGAGGTCACTGATAAATGAGACACCTGAAATCTCGAATATGTAATTCATAGATACTAATGTCAAGAAAATATGCTACAAGTATAAAGTGACTGAGAAAAAAAACACGGGTCATTAGCAAAGAAGCACACAACAAAGATACCCTTTGGCATAAGGGTATTTGCAATGTATTTTTCTACCCGCAATGTGCTAGGATGGGAGACAGATACTTCATACACATAATAACACCCTTCCTAACTTTTTGGCCCATTAACACACAAAACACCATTGAACTTTAAAAGCTGGACAATCGCGAGTGGTTCAACGGCATAAGGTCGATTATATATGAGCGCATGCACGTTCTGTTTTCTGACACACATAACCCGAATAAGTTCTATAAATGATTAAAGAAGCTATGAAGCCAGTAATATAAAAGTAAAATTACTTGAGCAGTTGAAGCACAAAGATAAAGTGAGACATTTTCACCTAAGAAAATAGCATCAAGTGGGCCCGTATATGAAAACATGTCGTCAATAACACCGGGTAGTTGTAAGCCAGTAACACCAATGCATCTCCCACTCGCTGCAAAATGTAGTGCAATCATGAATTACAAAACATGAAGATATTAAACTGCTAACATGGTATGTTTCTGCATATATTATTACCGTCAAAGAAAGCGACGGCAGTTGGTCTTTGATAATACTATTTAGATCCAATGTTTATTGGACCTTAAAAGCTTTATAATCTTGTATATGAGGAAACTTATCTCTCACCTGAAAATATTTCGATATATTATTGTGGGGAAAATAAAGTAAAGAAGTGTAATTATCTTACATTTTGTGGAAGAATCTGATCATGTCTCTAAAACTCAATATTCGAATCGTAACATGTTTGCGGTAAAACTTGATTATACATAAATAACTCGAATCGGTGATGAGGAGAATCAAGTGGGTAGGGTACACACCTTGGATTATGTTATCTGAACGTATAAAGCAACCGATCTCTCGGAGTATAAAAACTCGAACCACCGTGGACATGCAAGAATAAGTAAACCCATGAAACACTACAACATGTGCCTATATCAGTATTCCGTGCATCAAATAGTGCAAGCAGTGAAACCAGCAATAACAATAGATATAACAACAGAAGGTCTAAACATCTTGGTGAAATCCCTTGTTTGATTTAATTTCCTAAAGCCAATATTGTTTCTGAATTTTTTCTTAAACTCGTTACTCGCATAGTAACTGTTAAATATACGGTTATATCGTAGCCAAGTTACAGTCAACTCACAAAACTATAGCCATAAATATTTTCGCCTATATAAAAAAAAATCTACATGCATGAGCGTTAGATATATATAAGTTAGCAAAAGCAATATGTAGGATTACTTACGGAGGGGCGAAATTAGATCAATCGCTATCATAATCATCAATACGGATCGACCAAAATATCTATTTCAAGACACGTGAGCTCGACTTCCTTCACATTTTTTCACGCAAAATATATTGTCCAACAAATTATTGTTTAACAAATCAAAACACAATACACAAACGACAATATGTATAATCATCACATTCACGAAATAATTAAAGAAATTCAACACCTCTAGAGAAAATCGGTTGTTAATGATTATAAATCCAAATGCTCTACAATAAGTACTATGAGAAAATCATTGCTTTGGTACCTTCATGATCGATCACTTAAGCTTCTACATGGGTTACAAGTCGTGGATGTACTCTTTACACTGCTTGATCTGCAAGAGTGTTCCAATGATTGTGTAAAAAGATATAAGAAAAAATCTCTTTCGAGTGATATGTGATGATTGTCAGATTTTTTACCTCATTAGCTTGTTCTGCTCTTTCATCTTCAAGATCTTTTAGCCGTGCATGTGCCAAAATAGACCCTAATTAATATCTTATTCCTAAACTGCAAAACTTGTTACGCTTATAATTCGGAAAAAAAAATATGTTAAACTGAAACTAACAAAAAAAAAATCGAGTTTTTTCACCTGTAAAAATAAAAAGTCGATATTCTTCACCTGTAAAACTAAAAAGTCGATTATACTTTTTAGGGATAATTATGTTTAGGAATAAGATATTAGGGTCTATTTATACACAAAAAAAAAATAGGTTAAAAATATATATGGTATATTTATCTTTAAGTAATATATATCATAATTTATTTTAATTGTTATCTTCAAAAATACATACCTAAAATACAAACTCGAATTTTTTATAATCTCCTTATTTATATTGATTTGAAAGATATAAATCAAAAACAATTTACTCTAGTGGTAAGTTGTTTACAAAACACATGAATGACCCAAGTTCAACTCCTACAAATGTCTTCTTTTAATAACAAATTTTGAAATTCAAAAAAAAAAAAAAAAAAAAAAAAAAAAAAAAAACGAATTTTACAATTTATTTAAAAAAATACATATATTAATTAAAATGCACATGTCATTTAAAAAAAAAAATGCCACATAAATATTAAAAATTTTGAAATTCAAAAAAAAAAAACGAATTTTACAATTTATTTAAAAAAAGTACATATATTAATTAAATGCCACATGTCATTTAAAAATAAAAAAATGCCACATAAATATAAATATGTAATTAAAATGCCACATGTCATTTAAAAAATAAAAAAATGCCACATAAATATTAAAAAATTTTGAAATTAAAAAAAAAAAAAAAAAAAATCAATTTTACAATTTATTTAAAAAGTACATATATTAATTAAAATGTCACATGTCATTTAAAAAAAATGCCACATAAATATAATGATGACAAGGAAATATGACTTGGCGTTATGGGATGCTTGATGGCATTTTATGCAGACGCCCTCTTATATATAATGTATATATATATATATATATATATATATATATATATATATATATATATATATATATATATATATATATATATATATATATATATATATATATATATATATATATATATATGTGTGTGTGTGTGTGTGTGTGTGTGGATTCAGAACATCAAAGTTAACCCATTCATTTATAACATCAAATTATTCAGGGTTCACCCATTTCTTTGTTTCCTTTTTTTTGTTTTCTTGAATGATGTTGGCATGAATAATATTTGATCATGTGGATCCTGGAAATCCATCTTAAAGACCTGTCAAAAGTGGTATCAGAGACGAAGGGATCAAACAACCCAATTCATGTTCAATCACCAATCAAGATTCAAAACTGCGTTTTTTTTAAAAGGAACGCAACCATGGATGCCGAATTGAAGAAGAAGAAGATTAAAGACAGTTACAACACCAACCCGGTGGTTAACTAAGAAGAAGGAACAAAACCAGATTAAACTGCATTTTGTTACAAAGGAAAAGAACACAGTTTGTGTTCATAAGAATTTCGAAGAAAAGCGAAGAAAGTGTTATAACAGCACTACCAGGGTGCCAACACTCGAACAAGTTTCTGTTCAAGGTTTTTTCTACAAAGTTTATAGATGAGGGCTAAGAGTAACTTGCCCCGAAGTCACTGCGGTGATCACGAAGATCAAGTGACTGGACGAACCCTGTAATACTTAGAAGACATAGAAGAAATCAAGAACAAAAGGGATAAAGGACAAAGATTGATGATTTCATCATCAACACATGAAGAAGAAAGAAACCGAGAAGAAGATTTTGGCATCTCGACATTAGGGGGAACTGTTGGACCCGTTTAATGTCTTGGACGCTAAAAAAGCCTGCAAGTTCTTCTGGTTTGGGCCAACATGCCAACAAACCCAATAGATGAATGAATATGGCAGTTATAACGTTTTATTTAGGTTTAGGGATATAACGGTTATTTAGGTTTATTGAATCGACATGTCTGTTCTATCAGACATGTACACAACGGTTCATCATGTATATATATGTAGGATTCTGTAACATCAAAGTTAACACATTCATTTATAATATCAAATTATTCAGGGTTTACCCATCTATTTGTTTCCTTTTTGTTGTTTTCTTGAACGATGTTGGCATGAATAATGTTTGATCATGTCGATCCTGGAAATCCATTTTAAAGACCTGTCAAAAATTTTATGTCTAGCCCATTGAAACGGTTTGTTGAGAGTTCAAATAAAGCCTGTAACGCAAAGGCAAATACGTCTCTGCAAACACAGTTTTGAGTTTTGCCATTCAATTGAAATGTACGCAACACTTTTCAAGCTCTATATGGATTTTGAGATATTAATTAGACAGTTTCTTTCACTTGTTAATTCATGTGTAAAAAACCATATTTCTTAAAGTTTGATTAACAGCAAACCTTCTTGTCGATTCCACTGCTTGGTGTTGGATCCAACACACCCACGCTTTCTTGAATAATTATTTTTCTTTCATGCTCTATATTTATCTTCCGAACTTACGAACAATTAGTAAAGATAACGAGTTAAACTTCCTATATACTTTTATCCAAGATTTAATGTCACATTTACTTCTAAAATATGTTACAATACTTGTACTAAGGTGTTACAAAATATCCGAGATCTTGCTAAATAATTTTTTACCACTGGAATATGGAACATTATAATACCATCTGATACATCACAACCATCTTAACATCTTTACCTTGCATATATGTGGGTAATTGTGGCGTGGTTGATTGATGCTTGTGAATGGGTACTCGAGGTAGATTTACTCTCTTCAATAAAAAAGCCTGGTTGTTTTGGCTTAGAAATACTACCCTCACCACTCAACATGAAGAGCACCGACGACATACTTGGTCTGTCTTCAGCTCGTTGTTGTACACACAACATACCAATCAAAATCGATCGTGTCATTTCAAAATCACTCCATGATCCACCTATAAACTCGTCCACCAAATCAAGTAATCTTCCTTCTTTATAAAGTCTCCATGCCTATAAACAAAACAAATTAATTACAATTTAAGGAGTTGAACTGAACTATTAAGTAATACAATTTTGAGACTAGTGGTAATAAGGTATTATACCACGTGTTGTTTGCCTAGTTAGCAGTCCAAGGACGTGTCTTTGTTATTACATCAAAGTGCAAAGACGCGTTGTGGAAGTTGTTTTGGGAGAACTCAGCCGTTTAAACGACAGAGGTTGTGTGGTGATGTTGGTTGTGGATTGAGAAACTGACGTGACGATGCAATGATGTTGATCCCTATTAGTCTATTACCATTAGCTTGATGGATAGTCAAAGCCACACAAACTCACTCTCGCAAAATAAGACATACTTCTAACTCCCTGCGTCATACATTAATGTCCAATTGTAAATTCCATACATGTACATAGTTAAAAAAAGTGAAACCCGTTGTACTGTGCACCTATAGCAATAGCACGTTATCTTGATATTTTAAAACCGTTTTGATTAATTGAAATATCAAACTATACAGTTATTTTGAGAAAAGCGAAAACAGAAAGGTGGATATATAATCATACGGAAGAAGTGTATTTTGTTCTAGAAAGTGTTTTCTTAACGTAAGAGTACCTCTGATGCAAGGGTAAATAATACTTTCTTTTTACATAAAAAAATACTTAGGGTGTGTTTGCTAAAAGTAGCATTGAGCAATAGCAATGAGCAGTAGCCGCAACTCACCGCTTCTTAAACGAACATCGGAGAATTAAACTTCCTAAAAAATAGTCACAACTCAACGCTCATTTGTCAAACGACCACTAAAAATCAAAATGCTCATTGCTTACCGTCCAGAAAACTCTGCACCGCTCCGTGCCAAAGATACCCTTAATTGAGAAATAACTTAAACATTTCCACAAAATCAAAAACTAAAAGAGTACCAAATATGTTTTCTAAAAAACCTGTTGCATTGAAAATGTTTTGAAACATAGGTTTTGTTAAGGTGGTTGATGATTTTTCATTTTCGTTTTTGTTAAACGCACAACTTAATGGGTTTTTGTAGTTCTCTCACTTTCTTCCTTTCCTTTTTCTTTCCCACTAGCAGTCACCAATGTCAACTTCTGAGAACCGGTTGCCTGTGTTTCCGTAACCGCTGTTAACATTGGTTTGTGTATCTTATTTGGAAATTAAACCTTTAAATTTGTTCTAATTTTTTAATATTTGTATTCAGTAACGTTTTTTAGTGTTGCAGCATCAATTGTTCATTTAGGGCTTGATTATACTATCTATATCTATACTATATCATCGAAATGAAAAAGTGAAAAAGTCATAGAGAGAGATATATATGTAAGGCTTTATTTCATACACATCTCATCAACCACCATCCTCAACCACAAAACCCTCCACCACGGACCAATGCACCACTTACCAGTAGATATCGTTAACTATATGGATCTTCGCTAGTTAAACTAAATGTTTGTTAACTAAATGGATATATTTTTCATAACTTACATAAAACTCGAGAGTTATAATCAAACGCACATTTCAAATGCACCTAAAAAATCAGTTGCATCTCCTCTTAAATTATTCCTTCTTCTTTAAAATTTATGGCTAGAAATCATTCACTATTCTCATTTTAATTTTGCTTTTGAACATACATTCATTTTCTTATTGTCATCCACAATTTCATTCATTAGACATTTGTACTTTATTTATAACATGCTTTAACATCTTGTACACCGGTGTGTGCAAATAAAAACAAAATATGGGCAAGTCAACTCTATGTATAAAATTTTTAAAAAAGAAAAACTCTGTGTATAATATGATCACCATCATTATATATGTATATGAAATACTGTTTGTTCTTATGCTTATTAACAAATACTCCTTTTTTTGTCCTATGCTCACAATTCTTCCTCTTAAAATGATTGTTGGTAGGAGAAAAAGAAATCAATAAAGACGTTGTACTAGACAAAGTAATTGCATAAGGAAGATGTGTCAAGACATTTGGTAAGATTATTTACTCTGCGGACCTAGGACAATAAATGACCAACTGCACAAATTTTGTTTGGCATAAATAATGAACTAAATAAACTAGACATGTAACATAAAATCTGGGACAAGGTTCATTTTGGAGATATAAGGATTGTTGACAAAAAATTTCGCTACGCTGCAAAACCACATTTGGTTCACAGGGACCCCGGAAACTCCCATGGCCATGGGTCAGCCCGTGTTTAGTCACCTATGTCCTTTCACCTATCTATTATGTTTATAACAACTTATGCATTCTCGTTATCAACATGATGTTATATAGTAGAAGTTACACCTAATGCTAAATATAACTATTAGTACTATCTTAGGAAGAGTTTCATTTGCTAGCTGTTGCCCCTGGGATCATGGGATAGTGGGATCATATTCTATTAAGTAAAACTAATTTGTGTTTCTCCTTGGCTCTTGCTGATTTATTTTAGCGGCAGTTCAAAGTTTTGATTATTAGAAAAATTAGTGTGCGCAATGCTATTCGAGAAACTTACATGTCCAAGTAGGTTATCGGAATGATCTTCATGACTGAATCCTCTGTTTTTCTTCCCACTAACAATCTCCAACACCAAAACACCGAAGCTAAATATATCCGACTTCACTGAAAATATCCCATGTTTAGCATACTCGGGAGATATGTAGCCCCTGAATAGAAGTAATCAACATATAAATATAGAGCTAGTTAAGATGTCAAAGATATTGCTACTAGTAATAAACATACAAGGTTCCAACCACTTTTTGTGTATTTGCTTGAGTTTCATGTGCTCCAAACATTCTAGCAATACCAAAATCTGATATCTTTGGGTTCATGTCTACGTCCAGCAAAATGTTGTCGGCTTTTAGATCTCTGTGGACAACTCTAAGTCTAGAATCTTCATGCAGATAAAGGAGACCTCGAGCTATCCCGTTAATAATATTGAATCGCTGAGGCCAATCAAGTAGATGCTTCTTTTCATCATCTGACAGAAATTGTGTAACTTAATTAGATTGATTTAGTCACTATATTAGGCATGGGTAGATGAAAATATCTATGATTTTGATGTACTCAGACCAAAAATAAACCGGTCCAGGCTTTTGTTAGGTAGGTATTCGTAGATCAGCATTATTTCGACTCCTTGAATGCAATATCCTAGAAGCTTCACAAGATTCCTGTGCTGCAGTTTTGCAATGCAAATAATTTCATTCTTGAATTCTTTTAGTCCTTGATGAGAAGACTGTGACAGGCGCTTGATTGCAACTTCTTGTCCTTTTAGTACGCCCTGAACATAACAATTTATGGTTTCATTAGTTATAGATGGACAGTTAAGAGGAAATGATATTTTGTTTCTGTACATCCATTGCATGTTGTATGGGTTAATTCCATATACATCAAAGGAAACTACCAAATTTCTATCAGTGACCACTAAGTTCTCCTTGACCTTTTTTTTGTGTGCATGTTTGACGGGTTTATGTCCATTTCAGACTTAAAAAGTTACTATTTTTTTGTTTAGTTTTTGATATTACATTATTGGGATCCAGAATCCAACAAAATAGTTTGAAGAAATCGCACATGAGCAGGGTTTAGTATACGAGGTTGTGTTCGGGCAGGACTCCTTGCTCAATAGGATTCATGTCTAGAACACAAATTCTCTAATTTATGTTACACAAGAAAGCACACAATGCACTACTTATATCTTATACTATTTTACCACTAATTAAATGCGCACACACACGAGTTTTTTTCTCTTTATAAAGACTAAAAGGGAACGTGTTAGGTATTTTGTGGTTCATACACTTGAATAGTTCCATATTAATATGTAAGAGCAATTTCGTATGTGCTTATTGTGCAACTGCTTTCTTCGTTTTCTCTCCCAAGCAACTACTTACCTTGTAAACTGGACCAAAACCGCCTTCTCCAAGCTTGTTATCATCCGAAAAGTTGTTTGTCGCCTTAGCAATTGTTGATAAACCAAACAACGGCAGGTGTATCTCTCCCATTTCAATGCTTCCCTCATGATCTGCATCTAGAAGCTTTGCTTCACTACCTGAAAATATAAAGTATAGATGAAGCCAACTTTTTAAAATCAATGTATACATAACAATTAACCATGCTATCACTTACCGTCTGAATTTACATTTGATCTCTTCCACCTAATCCATATATAAAGTGCCAATATCATGCTCAATATAATCATTACTGCTGATATTGACAAGTAAACTTCCAATTGCAATCGTTTCTTTTTGTTCGGTGATTGGAGCCCTGAAAAAAGCTAGATGTTGTCAAAATGGATCAAGCAAAGATTTAACCCTGATTATGAAGACAGGGACTTACGTAATACTTCAGAGGCGGCCAGTCTAATGTAAAGATCTTGACCATTTTGTGGATAAACTCTAATATCAATCAAATCACCAAACCATCGCAAGCATCCATTTCTGGCTGGTGAGACATATGGATTTGCATAAGCTATACATGAGCAATTGTTCTTACATGCTATTGCACATTCCCTAGAGTCATGTGTTCATTAAAGAGCGCACCTTTGTGTCTGGTAATTTGACTCCAGGGTACTTTAGAAAATCTTCTACATGCTTGCAATCAAGAGCTACCATCCTTTTACATCCATTAGGCCACTCATCAACGCGTGATCCCGCTGCTGGTTTGAATCCTTTCATACACCCACAGTAAGGTGAAGTGAGGATGTTGCAGCTTCCATACGGGCCACACATGTCATAGCTGTCACAGTTATCCAACGGTATAGTCCAATCTTGCATCCAATCTTGGGCTTCACTGTCACGGTCATGGTGGCAGAATTCTATCTTCCCGTCTTCGGTAAGTATTGCTCTTTCTAATACTTTGGTACTATTTAATGTGTACAGGAAATAACTCTCCTCTTGATTGGTAACAATCTCCATCTTGAATGTTGAAATTTGGTTTTGTGAGAAAATTGGCAGGCCCGCATAACTCTCTCCGTTCCATGGTCCCATTCTCGATTCAATGACTGAACCTTTCATCTTGTACACTTGTGGGTATTCATCCATCTTCCACCTCATCGTATACTCACCCGGTGAAGGATCATCTCTGCTTCTCCATGATGTCATGTATTTCTCTTTTCCCGTTATAAAGTTCTTCCGTATTTTATCCCGGGTAAAAAGTATTTCAGGATAATCAAAACTTTGCCAAATGAAATTCTTGTTACTTCTGCCTTTGATTACAAAATTCCCATTATCCGAAAGTATTGCCAATGCAGTTATATCTGTAATCGGCGCCATGAAGTCAAACGACCAAATTATGGTACCATTTTGCATCAGTAGCATTTGTTTTCTGTTAAACATGAAAACACCCGAGGTACTTTTGAGTGGGGTGTCACTGTTAGCAACCCATATAATTGTACTAGTCATTTTCTTGTACCATATCCCAAGGTAACGGTTTTTCGAATTCCCTGGGCTAAAGAAACCCAATTCAAATGTCCCATTTTGTGAGACGACGGTCTCGCCATCTGCAATGGATTGGTTTAGGAGTATGGTTTCTAATGCACCAGAAGTTGTTAGCATCCAAAATAAGGTACCGATAATGGTTATCATCATTATGGTTTGATCAGTAACAATGTCACACATTGTTTTCTTTTAAGATCATAAACTTATAAAGAGTTTAATCAATTCCGTGAGACTATAATGAAAAAAGAATCCGAAAGGAAATTACACTGAATAGATAGCTGAGCAGACTTGAAAGCGATTGTGAATGCAGAAATTACTATATTTGGTTAACTTGAGTAAAAACAGAAAGCAAAGACTTGAAAGAAGTCTCTTCATCCTTCAAACATTCACATTGGCATCTTTAATACTATAGATCATTTATTTATTTTGAATGGCAAACACACGTACCTTTGCACCGCTTAATACCACCTGTTTGTCCACATTGATTGATTTCCAAATCTTTTTATGTACGCGAAAGGATTGAATGCGTACACATACACAAATTGTAAAATGACTATCATGCCCTTACAACTTTCCTAGCTTTTCATTCAGGTTCCTTTTCTAAATTTATTTTCCAAAGTTGAAAGCTCATATCATCATCTCTTCTTCTTTCTAAAGTTACTTTCCAAACATTTGTTTTGCTTGGCTTAGGAAACTGCAACGTGGAACAGTGACTTCTAGTAAGTTTTGAGATTTTCAAACCATGCATTTTGAAGCTTAAGATCTATTTGGATTTTCGCTACGAATACACTCGAAACAGCTGAAATTTATATGCCATTGACCGTAATTTATTTACAACGACTGAGCAATATATGTTAAGTGTTGCGTTAAAATCTGCGGTGATGAAAGTGGAAGCGAATAGGAGAAGGCAGGCAATCAAGGCGTATTTGAAAGAGGTTGATTAAATAAGTAAGGGTATGATAGTCATTAAACGATCTCATTTATGTTTATGAGTAAATTCTGATGTCTACATATAACTACCCTTAATTAATAGCTCTTCTTATATTGAGTGGGGTGTTTGGGATTGTTTAATTTGCTTATGTTTCTGCTTAACATTAAGATATAATGTTTAAATGGAAGTCTTTTAAGAAATAATGTTTGAATATGCATATTTCGTAAAACATGCAAAGATGGCGATTGGTCGAAAGTAGGGATGGAGCTAGAAATTAGCAATAAGGGCGGCCGAAATTATTTTTCTTAGACTAACAAAGTAATATAACTAAAACTTTACATGGTAGGTTCTAATGATCACATACGCTGGGTTGCAAACTTAAAATTTTGATAAGAAAAACACATTGACAACTAATAAAAAAAATATTAGATGAAAACCTTGTGCATGAAATGGTGTCAAGCTTCCCATAGTATTTTTACCATCTAAAGGTTAGGAGGGTCATTTGCTTGTAGTCGGTCAAATTCATTTGTAAAAAGTTTTAAGTTAATTATGTTGGTAAAAAGGTAACTTAACATTCAACTAAGCTATAAAAGCTTTGAAATAAGTACCTTACTACCTCTTGTATGTTTATTTTATCTCAAAATAAGCAAATAAACCTAAGTATTTCCAATAATATGGAATAAGTTTGTGCTAAAAATAAGCGGACAATATAAGTAATCTTGAGCACCCAAATACATACTAGCCTTTAGGTGATACTACAAGTTTAAATTAATATTAAACAGAAAATACTTTTGTAGTTTATAAAGTTTCATATAAAAGTTACTTTGAGAAATATAGAAGAAAACTAATTATAGGTTTTTTTAACATGTGCTACATGTTTTAACTTTCAATACAAATATAATTGTTTATGTTTGTTGGTTCACAAAAATTATTTAACCAAGGTAATCTACAGCTTCATTTAATGTTCATTAATTCTGTTTTTAAATTTAAAATAAAAGCGCGTGTTCATTCAATACATCCTAGCATTTTCCGAAAACCTAATATTTGTTTCTTGTCATCCCTCTATAATAAAGTGAACTTGTTAAATGACGAGACAATTCACTATATCTTCTCTTATTATCACCTACATAAAAATATTACTTTAAATTTCATAGTTTACAAGCTTTCACCTTTAACATTACGTTTAAATTTATATAGTTTAAAACTTTGGACATGATAATGAAAGCAATGCATGGATAATAAAACCTTGTTAATAAGCCATTAGCAAATCTAAACACTGCCACTACAACATATTATAACATTTCACTATCTGTGATCTTTTAATTATAGTTATTCATATATGTATAAGCTATTTTAATAATGTACATGCAGTTGTACACCGAACACCTTTCCGCATGTTACCCCAGTCAAGCTCAAAGTCGTGTCACACACCACGCTTGTCAATTTAATATAAGATAGATGTTTACATAAAAATAAGCAGTCTATAATTTAATGATTACAAGTACATCTAACCTACGTGGGTACACATTTTACACATCGAGGTCTACAAACCTAAAAACGATTGTTATTCATATTCGTGGAAAACATGATTTTGTTTTTGGCATTGTCCAGAAATAATAGTCTACTTGATACAAAAATTTCAAGAGTACTTATCGATACGCATAATTATTTATGAGTCACTTGGTGCATAGACGACACTCATGTCACCCTCAATTAACATATGACCTAGTACGATGGTGTTAAAGTCACACTCCTTTGCGGCAACCAAAAGTTAATTACCATGTAATTTATTATTTTACTTTCCTAAAAAAAAAACATGTATTGTAAGACAGAGGTGGGTGTAGTTGGTACCTTATAACATGTTATTCATGGACTCATGGTCACCTTAGCAGTTAGCAGATACTAGTATCTTATAACCAAAAAAAAAAAAAAGGATAACGAGATGTGAACCGAATGACGATGCATCTATAACATGTTGGGGCGGTGCAGTTTGGTACGTCATAGCGTCTCGGCGCCATAGGTGCAAAATTGCCCTATAATAATATGCCATGGGTGCAATGGACATGCTCTCTTTCATATTCTACAATTTATTTGTAACTTTCTTATTTTCAAAAATGATGAAAATGTTACCAAAGACGAGCGTGTATATCTTATATTGATTGTTGCCTTTCCAAGAAAAAATATATTTCTGTTTAACCTTTGTATATTTGAGAGAAAAGTAAACTTTTTTTTTAACAAAGAGAGAAAAGTAATTGCTTGCGATGTTTTCATATTAATGCGTTACATATTGACAGAGAGATGCAGAAAACAAGTAACAATCCCATGGACAATACCAAAGAGCCAAAGATCGGTCAAGAACCGGAAGTGTGGCATCTATGGCGAAAAATCAAATTAATTTTGATTTGGACGTTGTATGATGTTTATAGAAAGCGTAACAGTGTGTAACATGCAAAGTGTCACACCGGACACTCTAGCTTATCGCATGACTTATTACCTTATTTAAGTCGACAAATATTTATACAAGATTTCACTAAATGGTGAAGATTATGATAGTTTTGTAATTTGATAAGTTAATTTTTTTTACCTTCCAAAAATCGAAGATAAGTTTAAGGCTTGATAATTTTCTATTTTCATTATCTTTTTTCTTTCTTTCAAGTTTCTATCTATTATCGGTATATTTTTTCCTCATAAATAAACTCGCTAACACAACAATATCTAAGAACTACAGTACACGTTAAAAACACAGTAAATTGAAGACTGCATTGGAATCATGAGCTATTGAGCTTGACATAATTTTCATACTTTAATACACCGCCACATCATTGACATTTTACCTTTTATATAAAAGTTTCACAATGCATTAAACTTTTGCCCTTTATATTATTATAATAATTTATGTTTTATATGTCTTTAAGAGTTGCATATGTAACACTCACTATCCCATTTAAAACAATAAAATAACAAAAACTGGCCCACTCAATGATTAAAACACCGGTTGTTCAAAGAAGATCGATCAATAACTCTTACAAGTTTGACAAATTCTTAAACCAATTAAATGTTGACGCCTGTTTATTTCATTCTATTAGACCCGTTTATGTGAAGCATGTGAATGCCTAAGAGCACTCGGTGTGTTAACTTCGCCCGAGTTAAAGTTTAACTTTTCGTTAACACACCTGCGTCTGCGTTAAGAGTGCGTTAAAGCTCCCATGTTAACCCTTAACACTGCGTTAAGTTGGTTTTTTTTTGAGTTAAGCTTTAACCCCATACCGCCCTCTGCGTTAAGGTTTAACTCACTTTTTTTAGTTGAGTTATGATAAAAGTGAGGCCCAAAATATTGAACTAAAGTTGAGTTATAATAAGGTGTTTTTTAGTTAAAGTGAAAATGTTAAACGCGATGTGACACTAACATAACACTGAGCGAAACCTTAACTCTGCAAGTTATGATACTTTATGCTCTAAGAACACTTTGGATGGATTGCACTAGTGAATACCAACAAAAATAACACAATGTTCCTTGATAAACCAAATTGCCTAAAATGTACACTGAGCCAAACCATCATGTCCCACCATTGCTATAAGCTAAATCTTAATGGTATGGTTGCGCTTTCAACCAACCGAATAGATATCGAGTTCTCCTCATTACCAACCGAATTAGTGACCGATCACCCTAACCTTTTCAAAGTTATGGTTGGCGACAACCATAAGTTTAATCTCTTTTGTGTGTGTATTGTTTTTTATTAGTTTTTGTGGGTATCTTTTTGTTGTGATTGTGGTCGCTTATTATTAATTGTGATTGGGTGTTGTCTTGGAGAGAAAGGCGATATGACACTAATGTAGTAAGGTGTGACCATTAATATTTATAGTTACATTAGCATTGGCATAATGATATAAGGCAATTACTAAATGAACCATTTGCATACTCATTTTACGGATGTAAATTTTTTGTTGTTGTTTACGAAATGAACTAAAAAGTCACTATCTCAACACGTCACTATTAAGTGGTCATACTTATCAAACTTTGTAAAGTTTTTATAAAATATTAGTAATGAAGTTTACTAAAGTGAGGAAGTGCCAAATTTATAGAAAGATACCACCCACCCACCCACCCACCCATTCTCTTCTTCTTCATAGCTAAAACACCCATCGCAAATCTCATCGGTGTTTACTCATACAAAGCTAAGCTTAATATTGAAGTTCAAGTGGGATTTTCTTGAACAATGTAAAGGTCTAAACTGAAGCTAATAATTGTACAGCTACCACTAATATTATCCTAATTTCCATTTAAGGAAAAGTAGTTTTCCACAAATTTGAAAGGCCTAGAACAAACTCTTAGTCGTTGAATTATTTGAAGAGTTCTTTCTCTATATAAAGATTGCTTCGCTGTTCCATTTTTCAAAGACCATTTGCTCTTTCATCCCTTAAATCAACTATTGCAAAACATCTCGCTCCATAAACAAATCAATCTTGGCCGCTTAACTCTTTATCGAAATGAATGCATTTATGCCCCACGCCCAGACACGCCAGCTCCACGCCCAGCACCGTGGTCCACGCCTGAGTTCACGCCCAGCCCCTGGGCATGCCACGCCCACTTACTCCCTCGCAATGCGCGCCGAACACGCCTCGTTTGTATCACGCCCGGACTTGCCTGAGAATTTGGTGTCACGTGTATGGTTTAAAGCGACACGCTACAAATTTAACGTCTAATATTGAAAGTTCATTTTAGAAAATTGGATGGGCGATGTTATATATGTAAAGTAGTAGGCGAAAGTGTTCATTTCGAAATTTTCTTATGATATCCATACCGTGATTCCATACTATATCTCATTTAACTTGGATATTGTATTGTTAGTGAGTGTAAATAATGATTTAAGCTCTTAACTTTTACTTTATTTAAGATTTTAAGGTTTTGTTTTTTTTTATATTTTTACTAATAATTTTGTCTCTAACTTTTATTCGGTGATTAATTAAACCAACCAACCTTTTATTATTAAATTACTTAACTTTTTTTTTTTCCTTTCCTTTTCTTGTTATATGCTCGGCCCCTATGCTTCTTTCTTCCCACATAGAAATACTTTGAAATAATACTAAAACGAAATAAAGGATCATCAAAACTATTGTGATAAAGTGAAGAAGAAACAACAGGAAAGGTCAAATTTTTACTACTTTGGTACACAAAATGGTAAAAATAAATAAATACTCAAATAACAATACCCATAATAAGACTTGAAGTAATAGTGTCATCGGGTGCGTATGTCCATCTAAGTAAACTTTATTTTCTGCAAATTTCACTTTCTCAATCGTCTCCTATAAGTAGTTTTTAACCAGCATTGCCCAGTGCCCGGCCACCAGGTGTTAGTTTATATATCAAGCATACACTCTAGTGTAATTGTGCCAAAAGTACTTACTATATCCACAATGGGGATATGTTATTGAAATGAATCTGGTTTTTATTAAGTAGCATTCTGCATTATGTTCGACTAGATACATAAGAATTAAACAACTACTTTCCCAGATAAGGCGATTAAATAGAACTCGATGAGATCCCAAATAGCTTTCAGTTCTTACATAAGGTATATGCTGTTACTATTCATCAAATAATATCTTGTGAACTTGATACAAATCAGGAACTTTTGTGTTGGCAATCACCGGATGCTCACATCTTTATTTATTTATCGAGCTTCTAATTGTGTAATTGTGACTTCATTAATTGATACTGGCACTAGTGGGATGATAGACTTGAGTTCGGCTTAGGCACTTCTGTGAAAAAACCAGGTTGTGTCGGCGGTGGTAAAGCACCCTCACCACTCAACATATGAATCACAGACGACATGCTTGGCCTATCTTCTGCGTGTTGTTGCACACATGATAAGCCAACATGTATTGATTGCAGTACTTCAGAAACAGTCCACGAGTCCCCTAAAGCTATATCAACCAGTTCAAGGGCCCTGTCTTCCTTGTAGAGTCTCCACGCCTAAACCATTTACAAAAATCAACAAAATCAGGTTATAAGTGACCAAAGTTTCAAGTATTATACTATTCTTTTTAACTGAACGAACTTACATGCCCAAGAAGGTTATCATGGTGATCTTGATGAGTAAATCCTCTGTTTTTCTTTCCACTCACAATCTCTAACACCAAAACACCAAAGCTAAATACATCTGACTTTACTGAGAAAAGCCCATTTGCTGCGTATTCTGGAGAAATATAACCCCTACAGCACATTTATGTCCATGTGAATGATATAGAAAATACGTTACAGTATAATGAAATGCAATAGATAGATTCTTACAGTGTACCAACAACTTTGTTTGTATTGGCTTCAGTCTCATATTCTTTGAACATTCTAGCCAAGCCAAAGTCTGATATTTTGGTTCATGTTAGAATCAAGCAAAATATTGCTTGCTTTTAGATCTCTGTGTATTATTCTAAGTCTGGAATCTTGATGGAGATAAAGAAGTCCTCGAGCAATCCCGTTGATAATGTGGTAACGTTGAAGCCAGTCAAGCAACAAGGACTTATTTTCATCTGCCACAAATTGTAACTTATTTTGTTAGTTTGAATTACGGATTCTAATAATGGAGTCAAGTGTGTGCTTTTGTATAATCTTGAGAGTGTCCAACCAAATAAAAGGTGGTCCAAGCTTTTATTGGGCATGTATTCATAAATCAACATCATTTCCTCTCCTTCAAGACAATATCCCAAAAGCTTCACAAGGTTACGATGCTGAAGCTTGGCAATACATATAACCTCGTTTTGGAACTCAACTAGCCCCTGCCTTGATGTCTTTGACAGCCTCTTGACAGCAATTTCTCCTCCCTCCTCAAGCACGCCCTGAAGATCATTTTTTCTCTGAAGGTAAGATACACTTTTTCTTTTATTGCTGCTAACAATGCACATGTATACATTTAATTTCATGATTCTATCTGATATTGCTTTCTCAGAATAGTTTTCATTTGTATTGTGCAGTGTCTTTATGTGAATAAAGATCTAAATAGCTAATATTGTTATAGAAACATACATTTTAGTGCATTCTTTTATATTTGCTCGTTTAAAATGAAATTTCTCTAAAAGTATTTACCTTGTAAACTGCACCAAAACCTCCTTGGCCCAGCTTATTGTTAATTGAAAAGTTACTGGTGGCCTCAACTATCTTATTTAAGCTGAACAATGGTAGATCGAAATCTTGTTGTTGGTCCTTGTTTGTTACAACTGCTAAAAGGCGAAAGCACGGATGATACAACTTACTTCATCTTAGACTAAAATATGTATAAATAGAATACAAGTGACTATGTTTTCTTGTTAATCAAGTGGAAGCTTGGAACTTTCTTGTAAAAGTAGTTTTTAACTTACCCTCATCTTTCTGATATGATCTCTTCTTCCTTGTCCAAGCATATAGCATGAGTGTAAGGCTGACCAGAACCACCATAAAAACAATTGACAAGGTCACCTTAATATGTGACTTTTTCTTCTTCATGACTCCTTTTCACACATACAAAATATCAGTGTGTTAGTAGTCAAGAGCAGGGTTTAGCTTTCTAGGGAAACTAACATGCACATCCATCAGCATATGACCAAAATTACAAGTACACCACATATGGTCAATGGCTACTTTTGCTGCAGTGCCAGTAGGTCACTAACAGCATAAATATCTGAATGACTATTTCAAATAATTTTGCTTAATCTGCTTATAACACACAGGAGAATGGATGTATCATATAGAGGAGTAGAGGACCCATGTCTATGATAATAGTTTCAGTTTGTTAAGGTGGCCATCTTAAAAAGTTTCTAACTATTCTTGAGCCTATATATATGTGACATAGGTACTACAGTATTTGAAATACAACCACATTTTGAATTTTTCTATCGTGTTTGATTTATGCGACACATACTCCTAACATGTATATTTTATTTGAAATTGGTGAGATTGCTTTGGGGTTCCATGAAGACAGCGCACAAACGATGGGTCCATGGGTTTGACATTATACCTACCAAAACCGCATATATACTCATACTCTCAAGGTACTCCATACGACAAAGAACAACAGTGAACCATTTTCTAGTTGATAATTAATTTTTCGTTTAAGGGGAAAGTTTGAATATGTAGCCCATAATATGGCTTCTTTGGTCACTTGCAAGTATGTTATAATCTAACCAACCCCCAATTACATCCCTAGTTCTTGTTCTAAAACAGATGAATGTTCACGTCCCTTGGGAGGGTGAGCCATTGACCCAAATGTCGTGGCCTTACCGGGTATCCCGTGACCATTTCCAACCGTTTCCTTGCCACCCCAAATGTGTACCTAGTGAGGTCGATCTGAACCCTAGACCTATTGTGAGGACATCACATGCCTAACCACTAGGCCACTTTGGTGGGGTTAGCCCTAATTCTAGCTGTAGTCACCTATAATAAATGATGGTCCGACCAATAAATAACTTATTCTTTTATTCCAAGTATAAAGGTACTGGGCGTTAATGTAAAGTGTTGGCATAGAATAGCTAGTATGATTATGCTTGAATATCCCAGTGCATGCTCTACAGGTATTACAAATGCACTTACGGATTAAATTTGGGTTGGACGACATTTTTATGTAGATATCTTGTCCTGAATTATCTCTTTCCGGAGCATCTCTGATGTCAATCAGCTCACTAGACCACATTAAACATCCTCTGCCACCACTTCTAACATCAATATTTGCATAAGCTGTACAAGAGACATTCCGAGCACATAGATTCTCACATTCTTGAAGGGACATGGAACTATTGAACCACGAATGTTGTGTGTCAGGCAATTTTAGATTCACGAGCTTCTTGAAGTTATACCCATTTTCATTATTCGTGGATATTGCACGCTTACACCCATTCTTCCAATCTTTAACAGACCATTCTTCAGGCAGCTTGGGTTCAAATCCTTCTAAACACGCACATTGTGGGGCTAAGTTATTAATGCTACAGCTTGCATAAGGGCCACATAGACCATATAGGTCACATTTATCCATGGCACCCGTCATATGTAGAACCCACGTTTGACTTCGATCAACCCATATGTACTGAGAAAGACTGCCATCATAACCCAGTGCCATCCTTGAAATAACAGAAATGTTTATGAGTTGGTATGCGTAATAAATTTCCGTGTCACTAAATTCGAAACCAAATGTATAGATACTGTTTGGTCTTAGGCCAAGCATCCCAGTAAACCTTAAACCATTCCAAAATCCGTACCTTTGTTGGAAATTTGATTCATCTTTCATATTATATAATTGTGGATATCCATCGATGTCCATCCAAACCGTGTAAGAACCTTCTGAAGGATCATCAATACTTTTCCATGATGTCAAGTTCCTCTTTATGTTGGCAGCACGGTCCACACCTAGTTTCATTCCTGGTAGCAATGTGTCTCCAGGATAATCAAAGCTTTGCCAAGTAAGATTACCACTGATTTCATCTCTGATAACAAGGTTTCCAGTATCTAAAAGCTGTGCCACTGGATTAATATTTGTGAATGGTTTGGATGATTGGGATGACCAAACTGGATTTTTGCTAGCACTAAGAAGCTGTAGAGTTCCGTCATCAGTGACCTTCAGCATACCTATTGGATCAACAAGTGGAAATTTTCTATTAGCAACCCATACAATGGTACCCATTGATATCTTCTTGTACCATATTCCCGCGTATCGAAACCTTGAATTCCCGTGGCTGAAGAACCCCAGTTCAAAATTCCCGCCTGCTGAAACGATGGTTTGACCTTCTTCGACGGTCTGATTTGGATATATGGAGTCTATCGCACTGCTACTAGCTGTCAGGACAAAGAGTAGAGTACAGCAGTAGAACAAAATATTGTTGAGATGCTCCATTAATCTATTCTTGGGTTCACAGTTGAAATTTACAATTGTAACCATTAAGCTGTTACGACTGTTTCAAATCTATAAAGTCTTGAGTCAATCTGCGGGCATTAGACTTTTCTAAGCCATGCATTTCCAACCGATGCTTGTGTTACTTGGGCCATATAAATCAATCCAAATATAGAAGACTTGATGACTTTTCTAGCTGTCATTGTGGATTATGGAAGATATTTTTGTTCTTTTTGCAATTACATTGTGTTTTACAAGTTGATTAAGGTCAAATCTCAAAACAGAACAAAGGCAACCAATTACTCAAATCAACTAAAATTATCTTAACAATTATATTTTAAACCCAGATGAGTGAAGGTAGTCCTCTCAAGCTTAAGCGAGTGTTTGGAATTGCTTAATTTTTTATGCATGTGCTTATAAATAAGCACTTACAAGCTACTTTAAAATTAAACTTCAGTAAAAAAGTGTTTGAATTTGCTTATTTCTAGAAAATTAAAATTACACTCGAAAAGATAAAACTAGTAAGAAAAATTCAATCAAATATGTATAGGTATAATTTATGATTTTTTAGTTTTGAATCTTTATAGATAAGGTCATAAGAGGGGATAAGCAAATAAGGTGAAAAAAATCTGCTGGCTAATCAAAAGCCAAGTTCACGATCAAAATAGTAGTAGGTATAATTATTTTTTTGCAACTTTCACAATCTCAATCATGTTCCCCTTGCAGTTTATAACTTTATAGTTTATATATTAAAACCCTATATTTGAAATCCAGTCGTTTCTGTAGTTATAACCTCTTTCCCCTTTCAGTCCTGTTTAGCTCGCGACTTAACCAATATGTTAGTAGCTTTTATCGGACTCTTTAAACATAACGCAAAATTTTATGCACGCCTAAATTCTTTTAAGAAAACTAGACGATCTTTCAAGACAAGAATGTGAGTTTTTTAGCGATAGATCGGTTTGTGTTAAAAATAAATAAATAAATAAAATAAATAAATAAAAATTATGGGTTATAAACGAAAAATATGTAATATATTGGATTTCACAAACACATCAAATCGTGATCAAATGGGCGTATACAATAAGGTTTTAGAGAGAAATAGTGGAGGTTTGGGAGCTAATGGAGAAAATAAAAGTATTATTATGAGCCCCACCTTGGAAGGTAGAGGTATTTATATCTTACATAAACGTCACCCACGGGTCGTGGATCGACATATGATGGGTAAAACCCGTCCGTCCTCCACGGTGTTACTAGACTAAATACTACTTAACATTAAATAACTACGACTACGAGCTTTCTAACGATTACATATACTGGCGACCGACACTTTAATAACCTGATTTACTAAATCCTAACAATCTCCCCAAGGAGGTCACCTCAAATTACATTGAATACAAACAGATATTACATTAAGATTGTTCTTGGATTCTTGTAAATGCTCTTTGCTCAAGAGTCCGTAATCATTGATTCTTCATTATTGCATGTTTGGTTGATCCAAGTGGAGGTCTTTAACCGATCCACGTGATAATGAGTTTTGAGCCGACTTTGAGATCATCGGATAACATAAATCTTTGACACTTCCATTGTGGTGTTGGTATTATGTGATGTTGTGACTTTTGGACCGACATGCTCACATTCGGATCATGAAATCTTTTCATCGAGTAGCGAAGCTTTAATTAATTCATGATATTTGCGCAGTCAGATAGCGAAGCATGGAGTGAAAATATCGAGTCGTTGATGCACTTATCATGATTTCTTTAGAAATGAAAGTGTTGTGTGAGCATGCGGCTATGGATTGATCTCTCCATTTCGATCACCGAACGTCGGGTGTACCGCATAAAAGCTTAGCAATAAAGCGCACGAAAGTGTCTTTGATCAATTCGTTGAATTGAGGTACATGACCAATTGTTCCCGTTGATCAAGACAAGCATCGCATGTGATCGTGTATAATTCAAGAATCTCTTTGATGGGGTTTCGCAATGCTCTAATTGTTCTCAAACCGAACGTCTCAAAGAAGACAACACGGAGTGAGTGAACCAATGAATTTGAGATTCACCGATTGATGAAAGAGATTTGAAAACAATCGAGTCTTCGCTCAATAAAGAGTTTTGCAATACAACGAGGGTTTTGAGAAAATCAATTATCAATCATAAACACCTTTATATTTGAAATATTAATACACGATCGATGTGCTAAAGAAAGAATTTTAAGTACAACGACCGGGTTTTTTTTTTTTTTTTTTTTTTTTTTCAAAGGTATCCGTCAATCCATAACCTCGAACCGAGATTGATTCATAATTTTGAATCGCCCATTGTTTCGCTCGGTTGTCACATGGTTGATCTATTGGATAGATCTCACATGCCACCTACCAGAGCTTGTTTGATGTTGGCTCTAGAAGGCTTTCCATCTTCATTGTGAATATGTTTGCATATCACTCGGATGTTCTAGCAATACCACAAGGATAACGCGTGAGGACTCTTAAGATATAATCTCTCTTTCCACATTGTGTGAAACAGAGAGTCTTCATTGACAAATGTCCTAAAGAGATTTATTTGATGATCTCGTGGCTCTAGACTCAATTGTGCATATTTGGTTCCTATCTTTGGAGACTAGGGAGAAGGTCTCCTCTTCAATATCAAGAATCTCAAGAGAAAGTCGATAGATTATGTAGGTTCCACGTGAGAATGAAACAAGTCCTTTTAAGAGGAACTTGAGTGGTTTGGGAAGTTGTAGTGCAAGCGCCACCGGGTCCATGACGCCTTGTCTTCAATACCGATGTTACCTTGGTAACCACCAAGAGTATATGAATTGAACCCGGTTTACGCCCTAAGGTTGAATTAATGGAGGGCTATTTATTTTCACCCTTTTCTCATTCAATTCTTTTCATTCTTCAACCCCTTCAGTGCTTACCGAGACTTCATAACTAGAACCTTGTTGGGTTTATACCAGTTCTAGCTCTATCTCAGTCCGCACTCTTCCCATATCTCACTTTTCTCCTTTTATCATCATACCTAAGGACTCTACACTATCTAATGGATTGTCCCTGGGTAGATCCCTCCGGCTCTGGCGGGATCGTGGGAACGAATATCTAACCTAACCATCCTTATATCACCATACATAAAGTAAATTTGGTCGGTCTATTTGGTATTGTTCATCTGCCATTGGAACCAATTGAAAACCATTTGAAAATCAATCCAGATACTTGTGATATATTATCAAAGCATTTTGTACCTGAACTGTTTTTGATATTTTAGAAAAATAGAGCTCCCCCTCAACATGTGCATCATGTATTTAAAATCGTTTTAGCACACGAAGGCAAGAGGAAGGATTCACTTCTTTGATTACCATTTTCTAAAAGATATCAGCATCACTTTCCTTATCAAAATTAGTATTTTTCATACTTTGTTAAGGATATTTTTGGAAATGATGAGGTTTTCAAAAAGTTGCTCCCCCTCAATATGTGCATAGAGATTTGAAAGTGCTTTGCACATATTAGGGAAAACCGCACATTAAGACAAATCAATCACGCTTCAATCCTTTTGGTTTGAATGGATGCTCCCTCAACATGTGCATGGAAAATTTAAAATCGTTTGGCACATGTGGGAGGAGAACTTGTAAATCACTATAAAACCATTTATCGAATTATCGCTTAAACCAATTTAAATCACAAATTCTCCCCGATCACAATTATCAAATCATTTGAGATTTGTGATCTCAGAGATTTAAATTGATTTTGAAAGCTTTGAGGAGAATTGTGACTTGTTATGAAAACATTTTAACCGATAAGGATCGGATTTTGAGACTTTAAACTCCATTGATCAAACATGCATGAGTATCTTATGAAAACAATTGTATGACAAATAACCTTTTGATTTAATTGAAATCATTCTCCGCCTCAATCAATGACCTAAGTTGTTGATCGAGAGATAGAGATTTTGACAAACGTTAAGTCCGATGATTTTCAAAAATTGAGTCCGAGTTATTTTTCAAAGCTATTTGTTTTCATTAGATAGCAAATATTTGTTTTATAGAATCGAGCATGAGATTTGAAAAGCAAGATTAAGCATGACTCTGTTTTTCTTTAAAAAGCGGGTTATAGACCTAAATGACTATAAGCCTTGGTTTTACTTTTCTCTCTTTTTTTTTTTTTTTTTTTTTGTACATTCGAACAACATCTAAAGACCCGTGTCACTCTTTGAATGACAAAGACAAAGACCGTAGATATTATCGAATCAAGAAAAACAAGACAAAAGACAATATATATATATATATATATATATATATGTGTATATATATATATATATATTGAGTTTTCAAATTTTTATGGATTTTAGAAAGTTTTATATTTTTCTATTTGCTTTTGTTGGTTTTGTAATTTTGTATTTTGTTTTTGAAAAAATATTTACAAGAGATGGGTGAAGAAAACCTTTACTCCTCTTCTTCCTCTTGAAGACGTTTGAGTGTTTCCGGTTGTAGACTCTTTAGACCAAGTCGTGGAAGGATAAACTCAAAACGTTCTCTAGCAAGAGCTTTGGTGAAGATGTCGCTAACCGATATTCGGTCCTCACAAAATAAAGTTCCACCACACCGCTTTCCACTTGCTCCCCGATGAAATGATGTCGAATGTCGATATGCTTTGCTCTTGAATGTTGAACATTGTTGCATGAGAGAGCAATTGCACTTTTGTTATCACAAGATGAGGATTTTGTTGAATTCAAAGCCATAATCGATAATGGGATCTCATCCATAGGATTTGAGCACAACAAGATGACATGGCTATGTATTCTCTCTGTAGAGGATATAGAAGTACTCATTTGTTTCTTTGAAGACCGACTCACGGGCTTATCACCCAAAACCGAGCACCTCCGTAAGTGCTTCGATGAGTATCTTGACATCTGCATGATCAAGATCTGCATAGGTCGTTAGTGACATACCGGTGTCCTTGGTACCAAAGTCCCATATTGATGGTTCCTGGAGATACCGAAGACCCGTTTAACCGCTTCAAGGTGCTTTTTGGTAGGCTTAGCTCGGTATCTAGCACACATGCATACAACGAATGAATATCCGCCTCTTGGGTGTGAGGTACATCGGGATCCAATCATACTACGATATTTCGCTTGATCTACCATGATCCCCGAGTGGTCCTCATCCGCTTTAGTATGCTCTATCATGGGAGTGTCAAGTGGTCACAAGTATCAAATCCAAATTTCTTTAAAATCTCATTTGCATATTGATTGATTTATAAAATGCCTCCGGACTTTGTGAAATTTGTAATCCCAAGAAAATGACATTTGTCCCATCATTGACATTTGAAATTTGGAACCCATTTCATTAGAAAAACGATCACATTCATTGGGGTCATCGAGGCAAAATAATATCATCAACATAAATTTGAACGTGAATTAAATGTTTGCTCGACTTTACGGTGAACAATGTCGGATCAATCGCTCCTTTGTCAATCCGTAAGATAGAAGAAATTTTGATAGCGATCATACCATGCCCTGGAGCTTGCTTTAACCCGTAAAGAGCCTTCTTCGCGATATACATGAGTAGGATGATCCGATTCACAAAACCTTCAGTTGGTCGACGATACGACTTCTTTAAGATCTCCATTAAGAAAAGCCGTCTTTACATCCATCCGATAGACTACCATATTCTTACTAGCAAGATTAGCGTGAAGATTTCGATTGCCTCGACACGTGCAATCGAGCAAATGATTCTTCAAAGTCAATACCTCCTCTCGACAAGATCCTTTGCAACTAATCGAGCCTTGTTCTTTAACACATCACCATGCTCATCAAGTTTTACTTTGAAGATCCACTTAAGAGCAATGATCATAGTACGTCGGAGCGGTACTAATTCCCATACATCTAGTCGATCAAACTCATGAATTTCTTCTTGCATGGCATTGAACCAACTGCCTTCATTCATGGCGCTTTAACGCCTTTGGTTCGATCTTAGAGTACTTGAGTTGAAGAAGCACCATAAGGCATCGTTGCAAGTTGTTTACGAGTTGATACTGGATGAGAGAGGTTTCCAATGATGTTGTCCAATGGATGATCATGAGTCCATTTTCTGAGGTGTTCATGTGGTTGTTGTTGAGGAACTGATGTAGCAGAGTCGATTTCTCCTGATGAATATGGTTCTGATGATGGTTTAGGAGCAAATATGTTCTCAAAGGGGGCATCTTCGGGAGTAGCAAAGGGATTAACTTCATCATGGGTGCCAGAAACAATTCCATGATGTACACTCAATGATTGATGATTTGTTGATGAGACAGGTGATCGCAGCAGCGCTTCTTGACTTAATGACATTGAAACCGAAGGGTTAACTTCATTGTGAGGATAGAGCGACCTCTGTTGATGGAATTGACAGATCATTAGCATTTGGCTCATAGTGTTCATCAAACATTGGACCAAACAATTTCTTCAAATCATCTTCCGAGGGAGGTACATAAGGAGTTCTTTGGTGAGGATTTAGTACAAGAGTAGAACCGATAGGACTACTTAATGAAGGTTGAGATGCGGGTCCAGAATCGATTGTCCCGGAGCCATTTGCGGACAACTCATCGAACGTGACGTGAATAGTTTCCATGATATCTCGAGTTCTTTTGTTGTAGATTCGGTAACCCTTCTTGTTTGATGCATAACCTACAAAACTCCAATGTCCGCTTTAGCTCTTAACTTACCTAAATATTGACCGTCATTCGTTGGATAAGACAACGCACCAAATACACGAAGGTAGGAGAGATCAGGATTTCGTTTATGGACAAGTTCATATGGAGTTTTTCCATGAGAGGTGTGTATAAGGGAACGATTTTGGGTGTAGCAAGCGGTGGCAATGGCTTCACCCGTAGAAACATTGGAACCTTTGAATAAATTAGCATAGTTCTTGCGGCTTCCACAAGAGTTCGATTCGTCTTTCAACTACACCGTTCTATTGAGGAGTTCGTGGAACACTTCTTTGATGACCGATTCCAACACTTTCATAGAACCGAATTAAGTCTTTGTTAACGAACTCGTGTCATTGTGCATTCGAACAATTCTAACAATATTGTTGAGTCGAACTCAAGTCGTTTGATAAGTTTGATGATGACATCTGGAGTTTCATCCTTTGTCCTCAAAAACTTTACCCAAGTAAATCGAGAGTAGTCATCAACAACGACTAAAGTATATTTCTTCCCATTTATCGTTTGTACTCTCATTGGTCCGCACAAATCCATATGAAGGGTATGAAGAACTTCCATTACTGAGTATGTGGGTTTTGGTTTGTGGGCATATTTTGTGCTTTTTCCCAATTGGCAACCTGAACAAAGATGATCTTTTCATATTTTTATCCGGGTAAGCCTCGAAAAGATCCTTTCGGAAAGGTTATTAATGGTGCCAAGTTCAAGTGATTGAGACGACGATGCCATAACCATGACTTTGTTTTCAAGCCTTTGACAACAAGCGATTGAGAAGACTTCATCATGTCTTCGATAGAGATGGTGTATAGATTTGAACCACGAGTTCCTTTTAACAATTCCACACCATCAAGTTCTCTAATGAAACAAGTATGTTTTCTAAAAGCCACTTCTAGATCGGAATCACGTAATTGACCAACAGAGAACAATTTATGACCAAGACCTTCCACATAATATACCCGGAGATTACACTTTTACCAACAACATAGTCTCCATAACCCATAATTGCACCAAAATGGTCGTTCCCGAATCTAATAGCCCCGATGAATTTACTCACGAAGTTCATGAGCCGTGAGCGATCTCCGGTCATATGCTTGGAGCGACTGAGTCCAGTACCACGTAAGCGATTTGAACGATCTGCGGTTGAACACGATAAGAATGGATAACTAGATAATTGGGATCCCCATGCAAGAATGGGTTCCATTTGGTTAGTGACGATGATTGGAACACCCACATCGAGTAGAAACAATGGAATCATCGAAATAGATGCGAAGCTAGTGTCCGTATTTGACCTATTCAAAGTATGTTCACTTCTTAAGGAATAGTTCTACCAAGAGGCATCCATTTTCTAGTGGGCATTGATCTAGATAATTTAGGGCACATCTCTTTAAGATTGAGTTTGCGGCCAGTAGGTATCCACTGATAACCTATGTTACTAAATTTTCTTCCTGTGGGTTTTCAATGGTTTCTAACCTTCTTCCGCCATTGCTTTCTAGCCTTCTTAGCTTGATTCTTAACATTAACAGTTTTAAATGGGCATTTGACAACATTAATCAAATCATTCACACCACATTCACGATTAGTAACAAAAATCAAGCAGTCATCATTACATGGTTTGCAGATAGTAACAAAATTCGAATTAATTACAGTACGCTTATAGCTAATACTCGAATCAACACGATTCGCTTTATTCAACTCAAACTTAATGTTCCTAGGGTGGTCTTCTACTCTTCCAAAGCACATTCTTAGCTTGCGAGGTCCTATCTTGCTTGGTATTGCTCGAGGCTTTGACCGCTTGCTTTTATGTCACTGATTACTCCTGTAGAGGGAATTATGGGAACATTAGTTGGTTGGTCTACTTTTTGCATTCCTGAACTAGACGTGCAGGGATCTGAACTACTTGAAGGCGCATTAGAGTTCACTTTCTTAATACTTGGCATATAATGGTTTGTATACTTGGCACTAGGCATAGAACAAGGCATCACAGCTTTATCTTTCGCACCTAAGGATTTGGGACATGTTGCTATTAAACATTCTAGCAGCTCCTGAGATCGTTTGGCCTGAATGCAAGCAAACCTAATTTCTCTATCAAGTGGCTTATTTATGAAATCCTCTTCCACAATCTCACGGAGACATTCTAGACTATCCTTAAGGTGAGTGAAGTAGTTACGAAACACAAGTTCGTTATTTCGAAGATGAGGAGGAATGTATTTAACAATCGCAAGATATTTGCAAATCAGATGACTTTGATGCAACATTCTCATTAAAGACAAGTGGCATTTTCCTTTTACCCGACTCTTTGATTCTCAATTTCCTTTTGTAAAGACGTTATTTTTTCGTTGTTCTTGTCACGAGTGACTTTCATTGAATCATATGACTCTTTAAAGTGTCGTTTAACCTTTCATTTTCTTCTAGAAAATTCTCATTTTCCTTTGTAAAACATTAACCAAATTTTGAAGATGAAAAGTTTGAGAACACCGAGAATCTAAAGGAGGAGGCATTTGGGAGCCAGTCACGTTGTTCTTTTCACCCTTTAATTGTGAAATTGGGCTTTCAACTTTCTCGATCGTGTTACTGTTGAGCTTGAATTTGTTCGTCACGTTTGTTTATCTAAAAGCGCATCAAATTCGGAACATTTGAGGATGTCTTGATGTTTGAGGTTTTGACATTTTCTTTAAGATGTTGATATTTTAGTTGCAAATCAAAATGTTCAACTTTTAGCTTAGAAAGATGTTTCACCAAATTATCGTGATCATCCCGATCAATTTTATCATTTAGTTTCGAGTTTTGTTTTCAAGCTCAATGACACGATCATGGGAAACTTTCAAAGCAACAGATAATTCATGAAATCGAGAAGCGAATTGAATACATAGTAACAAAGATAAAACACATCTTGAGCAACACAACTCGAAATCAAGTTCTCATTTAAGATATGCAAGTTTTTCCTTTCAACTTCATTATATTTGAGTTCCTGCTCATAATCATTGACCTCAACTATCATTCCATCAAATTCTTTTTCCATTTCTTTAATATCTGAGTTTATTCCTTTTTGAAGACTCTCAAATTAACCTTTTAATTGTTTAAAGAAAGGCATGACCTCAGTTAAATAACATTCTTTAGTTTGCTCAAAACCCATTTCCCCCTCAGTTATCCCTGTAGGTGTGATTCTTTTCTTACATGTCTTTTCAAAATCAGTGAATAGTTGATAAACAACATATAGGCTGATTAAGGTTTTGCTATTAGTGGCAATAGATCTAGGAACTAAATGCATTGATGTATTTGGAGGATACACAGTAGCAGCATGCATTTTCCTAAGGGAAGTCTTTTCAACAAGATTTTCGGCTTTTTGCATTTCCATATCCTTTTCTAGAACAATTGTTCGTGAGTTAATAGAGTCTGAGGCTTAAACTTATTTAAGGAGATCCAATTCTCCTTAGTGTAGTCGTGGGGTTTGATCGTTATATTATTCTTTTACACTCGTGATCTTCTAGCTTCTTATTCATTTTCTCCCTAGTGACTTCATCTAATTGCTTATCTACACAACCTGGCTCTGATACCGTTTGTAACATATTGGATTTCACAAACACATCAAATCATGATCAAATGGGGCGTATACAATAAGGTTTTAGAGAGAGAAATAGTTAGAGGTTTGGGAACTTAGTGAGAGAAAATGAAAGTATTATTATGAGCCCAACCTCACCTTGGGAGGTAGAGGTATTTATAGTCTTACATAAAACGCCACCTACGGCCGTGGATCGTGCATACAGTGGGTAAAGACCGTCCGTCCTCCACGGTGTTACTAGACTAAATACTACTTAACATTAAATAATTACGACTACGAGCTTTATAACGATTACATATACTTGAGTGACCGACACTTTAATAACCTGGATTTACTAAATCCTAACAAAATAATAAGGCAAATCACTTAAAAATATAGTTAACTTGCCACTTTTTCCCATTCTATGTAGCATTCTTTTTTTTTCTCATTTTGTCAATAAACCTCTATCGTTAGTCCTTTCTGTGTACCCGTTAACAAAAAAACCTGCATCGTTAGTCCTTTATGCTAACGACCGTTAATAAATAACTTAAAATTTGGTTATCTTACGCTAAACTTGCGTCGTTGGTCCTTTATACTAACGATCGTTAAAAATAACTTAAATGTGGTTTTCACGCTTCCTACCGCTTTTTCCCGTTTTGCACGTTTTACGCGTTTCGTTCGCTTTAACACGCCGTCCGCTTTTTCAAGTTTTTATCCGTTTTACACGTTTTCATTTGTTTTACACGTTTTCGTCCATTTTTTCACTTTTCGTCTATTTTCCCGTTTCGCTCGCTTTTTCACGTTTTCATCCGTTTTACACGTTTTCATCCATTTTACACATTTTCGTCCATTTTTGCACTTTTTCGTTCGTTTTTACACGTTTGCATCCGTTTTAACATGGTTTCGTCCGTTTTTAACAAGGTTTCGTCTGTTTTTTTCACCTTTTCATCTGTTTTTACACGTTTTCATACGTTTTTGCATGTTTTCGTCTGTTTGCAGGTTTTCTTAGGTTTTTACACGTTTTCGTCCATTTTAACACGTTTTCGTCCGTTGTTTACGTTTTCATCCATTTTTCACGCCATTCGCTGTTTCTACGTTTCATCCGTTTTACGTTTCGTCCGTTTTGCGTCGCCGTCCGTTGTTACACATTTTCATTCGTTTTACGTTTTCATCCATTGTTTCACGTTTTCGTTCGTGTTTGCACATTTTGTCTATTTTTCGCATATTGTCGTTTCGAACGCCGGCCGTCTCACACGTTTTCATCTGTTTTACCATTTTATCATTATTATACACGTTTTGTGCGTGTTTACACATGAAAAACCGATGTGGCGTGAAAACCGACAAAAGCGTGTTAAACGGACCAAAACGTAAAGACGGACTAAAATATGAAAACGGACGAAAACGTAAAACGGACGAAAACATGTAAAACGGATGAATACGTGAAAAACGGACGAAAACGTAAAACGGATGAAAACGTGAACAAACGGACGAAAACGTGTTAAACGATTTAAAACGTGTAAGAACGGATAAAACGCAAAACCGGACGAAAATGTGTTAAACGGATGAAAACGTAAAACGGATGAAAATGTGAAAAACTAAGAAAACGTGTACAAACGGACAAATAAATACGTAAAACGGATGAAAGCGTGAAAGGGATTTAAAACGTGTTTAAACGGACGAAACCGTGTTAAACAGATTTAAAACGTAAAACAAATGAAAACGCAAAACGGACGAAATGTAAAACGGATGAAAACGTAAAACATATGAAAACGTGAAAACGGATTTAAAACTTGAAAAGCGGATGAAAGCGTGTAAAACGTATAAAACGTGAAAAATGATTTAAAACGTGTTAAAACGGACGAAACGTAAAACGGACAAAACGTGAAAAAATGATGGAAACGTAAGAAACCACATTTTAAGTTATTTTTAACGATCGTTAGTATAAAGGACCAACGACGCAAGTTTAGCGTAAGATAACCAAATTTTAAGTTATTTATTAACGGTCGTTAGCATAAAGGACTAACAATAGAGGTTTATTGACAGAATGAGAAAGAAAAAAAAATGCTACATACAATGGGAAAAAGTGGCAAGTTAACTACATTTTTGGGTGATTTGCCCAAAATAATAAAAGTTTGAAGATTTGAGGATTAAACATAATGTTTTGAAACCTTGTTCGACCCGGGTGGTTCAACCGTTTGAACCGTTCCGGTTGAAAACGGGTCGATTTAAACCGAGTCAGCCCGACGGGTTGCGTCAAAACGGGTCAAATTAAAACCGGGTCAACCCACCGTGTTTGAAGCGTCCCGAGTCCACCCGGTTTTTCGATATGTATAATAGTTTTCTTTTGAAATATATGTTTTCAACATTTCCTTTTTAAGTTTTAACTTTTCACTTTTTACTATTTGGTTTTTCTTTTATATACAATATAGTAGGGTGTTGCAGCGTGCTTGTGAAGAAGTACCATGTGACGATTAACCGGAGAAATAGATCTCGATGAGAACTCGATTCACCGGTTGTATCGGTTTCAACGGGTCCTCTTTGGTTCGTTTTCGGATGGCTTTTATTGGTTAGCCAACCGGTGGCGACCACCGGCTTCCGGTTAAGCGGTTGGCGATCCGATTTTCAAAACTATATGTATTATCAACTTGTTATACTTTCATGAAGCTTTGTGTTTTATTAATTTGTATAATGTGTATAATATCATGTACTTTTCATTTCAAGGTGTTTTAAAAATAACATTAATTAGTGTGTTTAATTATTTTATATTTTGGATTATGTTGTAGCTTGTTTACATTGTACATTGTGAAAATTTTATTGTACTTTTTAGTAAGTAGTGTTTTAATTGGTTATTTTTAATTTGGTAGATATGCTTTTAATTGGTTGTACAATATGAATAAATTATTGACTTTTAAGTAATTGGAGTAAAGTATTAATTACAACATGCATTTCTCTCACATTTGACTTTCAACATTTCACATTTGACGTTTTTCTTTTATACTTAAAATAGATATGGGTGTTTCCCTAACATCTATAGTATTTTTTTTAACGAGTAAAAATGTTAGAACAATCAAACATTTCATTCTCTCTATTTTTTTTTCGTCATTTAGTATGATGTTGTTCAAATCTAAGAAAGACAATAAGGTAATGTTTGAATAACCAAGAATCACCCAAAAATATAGTTAACTTCGCCATTTTTCCCATCAGATGTAGCGATTCTTTTTCTTTTCATTTCGTCAATAAACCTCTATCGTTAGTCCTTTGTGTACCGTTACCAAAAACACGCATCGTTAGTCCTTTATGCTAACGATCGTTAATAAATAACTTAAAATTTGATTATCTTACGCTAAAATTGCGTCGTTGGTCCTTTATACTAACGATCGTTAAAAAATAAGTTAAAATTTCGTTTTCTTACGTTTCCGTCCGTTTTTTCACGTTTTCGTCCGTTTTTACACGTTTTCGTTCGTTTTAACACATTTTTGTCCGTTTTTCACGTTTACATATGTTTTTACACGCTTTCATCCGCTTTTTCAAGTTTTCGTCCGTTTTTTCACGTTTTCATATGTTTTAACACGTTTTCATCCGTTTTTTATTTTTGTCCATTTTAGCACGCTTTCATTCATTTTTACGTCGCCGTCGTTTTCACGTTTCATCCGTTTTACATATGTATTCGTCCGTTTTACGTTTTCTTCCGTTTTCACATCTTCATCCGTTTTACGTTTCATTCGTTTAACACATTTTCGTCCGTTTTGCGCGTTTTCATCCGTTCTTACACGTTTTCTTCGCTTTAACATGTATTCGTCCGTTTTCACATTTTCATCCGGTTTACATGTTTACATCCGGTTTGCATGTTTTGATTGTTTTGCATGATTTGTCTACATTTTACACATTTTATACTGTTTTAACACGTTTTCGTCCGTTTTCCTTCGTTTTACGTTTCATCCGTCTCTACGTTTCGTCCATTTTTCACGATTATATCCGTTTTACACATTTCATCCATTTTACAAAATGTGCAAACATTCAAAACGTGTGTCTGGCGAAAAATAGACAAAATGTGAAAACACAAACGAAAACGTGAAACAACGAATGAAAGCGTAAGAACGGATGAAAACGTGAAACAATGTATCTAAAACGTGCAAAAGCGGACGAAATCGTGTAAAAGGATGAAAACATGTAAACAGATGAAAAGTGAAAAATGGATGAAACGTGAATAACGGACGAAATCGTGTTGAAATGGACGCGTGTTAAAACATATGAAAACGTGTAAAGCGAGGCGAAAACCCGCAAATGACGAAAACATGCAAAACGGATGGCGTAAAACAGATGAAAACGTGAAAAACCGACGAAACCATGTTAAAACAGGCGAAATCGTGTTAAAGCGGATGAAACGTAAAACAAACGAAACGTGCAAAATAGACGAAATGCGAAAATGGATGAAAACGTAAAACGGATGAAAACGCGAAAAACGGGGAAAAGACGCGGCGTGAAAAGCGGATGGCGTAAAACGAATGAAAACGTAAAAGCGGATAAAAGCGTGAAAAAGCGGACGAAAGCGTGTTAAAACGAACAGCGTGTAAAACATGAAAAAGCAGTATAAAACGTAAGTAAACCAAATTTTAAGTTATTTTTTAACGATCGTTAGTATAAAGGACCAACGACGCAAGTTTAGCGTAAGATAACCAAATTTTGAGTTATTTATTAACGGTCGTTAGCATAAAGGACTAACGATGCAGGTTTTTTTTGTAACGGGTACACACAAAGGACTAACGATAGAGGTTTATTGACAGAATGAGAAAAAAAAAAAGAATGTTACGTACAATGGGAAAAAGTGGCAAGTTAACTACATTTTTAGGTGATTTGCCCTTGAATAATCATATGTCATCTTCCACAATTTAGCAATCCTAACCACATTCCAGTGGAGGAAATAACCCACATTGCCCATTACCTGTTTGTTAAAAGTTCTTAATGCAGTCTAACTGATTACAGTAAACTGACTAAACTCAGTTCCAAATTATTATCATGTTCGTTAAAAGGTTTTGCTCAAGGAAGATGTTTGAGTTATTCAATTTTAAAAGCAATATTTTCAGCATCGAACATACCACTGTGTGGTGTTTTCGTGAGGTTCAAAGACACTCGTTTTGTTGGATATCAAGTCGTGGTAAAGTAAATCTAAACTGGACCACTGGGTTGCGCATCTGTTTATCTCTTGCGTCCGTAATTGTGCTCTCTGCTAACTGTTGCTTGCTTTTCTTTTTAGTTGTATCCATATAGCTTATCGCTAAAGGACTTTTGTGATCAATATACTATTTGCTGCTTCAAAAAAAGAAAAAAAAAAAGTTTCTGCATTAATCATACTGAGCATCTTACGCAATAAATGTTGTACCACACCTCTGTGCTTTTATCCAAATTTGGTTACTTGGTCGTGGGTTATGTCATCGTGAATCATTATTTACTCTTGAGCATGAAGGTTATCGCCACAATAAAGAAGGTTATCTCCTTTGGTGTCACTGTCAATGCCGGCTGTGATGGTAGCATTGGATCTGATTCTATATGCTTCTAATTAACGAGGGAAAGATTCCAACAAACATTGTAAATGACGAAGAAGCTTATGTGGAGATGATACCAAGAAAAACTTGTGTTGTCCCATACTAGTTATATATGTTAAAAATGTCGACAAGGTCACAAGCGCCATAGCTAAACCCAATCAAAACTTAGTTTCCTGCTTAATTGAAATCAATTCACAAACTCTACTTCTTAATTTCCATCGGCATGGATGGTTCTCTAGTTGCGTCGACGTCATCCTCTTCTTCGTCTACTACTGCACTAACTGGAAGATGGACTTACGACATCTTCTTGAGTTTTTGTGGTGGAGACACTCGAGAAAAGTTTGTAGATCATCTTTATTCAGCTCTTGATCGGGCAGGAATATACACATTTAAGGATGACCAGAAGCTCCAGAGAGGAAAATCCATCTCCCCTGAACTAACTAAAGCAATTGAGGAGTCGATGGTTGCGGTGGTAGTCTTCTCAGAAAAATATGCAAACTCAGATTGGTGTTTGGATGAACTTGTGAAGATCATCGAATGTCAGGAAACGATGGGACAGAAGGTGTTACGGTGTTCTACAATGTGGATCCGTCAACTGTCCGTGCCCAGAAAGGAAGCTTTCATGCTGCATTTGAACACCATGAGGTGAAATTAAAAGATAATATGGAGAAAGTGAAGAGGTGGAGGGAAGCTTTAGTGAATGCAGCTAACTTATCTGGATGGGATGTATCCAGAACGGCCAATGGGTTAGCTATTTTTTCGTTATCATAGTTTAAAAAATGAGTGTCAACATTTTTATAATGGGGGAGCTGAGGTGCTCTGTTTCCCTATTTAGTGGCATTCATAAACAAACAAACCACATCATAATTAAGTTAGATTCCCTAATATTCTATTTCACTTACAGGCATGAAGCTGAATGTGTTAAACAAATTGTACAGAAGATCTTAAGCTGTACCAAATTTCATCCGACAGAAAATCTGATTGGGATGGAATCACGTGTCAGACATGTGAAATCATTGTTAGGTAAAGGGTCGTCTGGCAATGTTTCAGTTATCGGAATCTGGGGAATGGGTGGAATAGGCAAGACAACAATCACAAGAGCTGTATATCATCAAATCTCATATGAGTTTGAGGGTAGTAGCTTTGTGGAAGACGTTAGAGAAAATGGTTTCGATAAGAAAGGTATCAAATCCTTACAGGAGAAGGTTCTGTCAGAAATCTTGATGGAAGAACATTATAAACTTATGGATTGTGATGATGGAAAATATCATATCCGAAGAAGACTGAGCCGTAAAAAGGTTCTTGTTGTTCTTGATGATGTTGACGATTTCAAGCAACTAGAATTCTTAGCTGGTGATCATGAATGGTTTGGCCCTGGTAGTAGAATTATTATCACAACTAGAGATGAGCATTTGTTATGTTATGCGCAAGAGAAGTATGCACCTGAACTGTTAGAAAAAACAGAAGCTATGAATCTGTTTAGTAGATATGCATTTAGGGCAAACGTCCCACCAAAAGCATATGAGGACGTATCACGCGATGTAGTAAGTCATTCGGGTCATCTTCCTTTAGCACTAAAAGCTTTAGGCTCGCATTTTTGTGCTAGGAGTTTGGATTGGTGGCAAAGTGGCTTGAACGTTTTGGCCAAAATATCCTTGAAAAGAAAATATTTTTATACATCGCATGTTTTTTTAAAGGAAAGGAAAAAGCTAATGTAACAAGAGTTCTAGATAGCTTTGGGTTTGAAGCCACAAGTGGCATAACAGTGCTGATTGAAAAATCTCTTTTGACCATTTCAAATGAGTGTCTTCATATGCATGATCTTGTTCAAGAGATGGGTAGGTTTGTTGTCCGTGAATGCTATCCGAGAAACATGGTGTGGCTTCTAGATGAAATCAAAGATGTTATGACGACAATCACTGTAAGCCATATATTTATATATTGTTCTGTAGTTCTACAGCATCTTAATCTAAAATATGTGCCTTCTGCTCTTTTGTAAGAGCAGCGCCACTAACTTCCTGGAATTGTTGATGTTGTGCTTTACTCCTTGCTAAAACATTTCTATTCCCAAATATTCAATTAATGAAATTTTTAGATTGTGAAATAACTTATTTAATGATTTGCTGGTTGAAGAGATCCGAGACAGTTGAAGCCATGGTGGATACCACATCTTATCATTTTTCTGATACACCCATGGCCCGTTGTAGTACAGAAGTCTTCAAGACCATGAAGAAACTGAGGCTACTTGGTGTTACAGGGAAATTCACTTTGAGTGAACCTAAATATTTCCCTGAAGATTTAAGATGGCTTTGTTGGTATCTGTACCCATTTCAATCTTTAAGAATAAATAGTGGTATGACCAAGCTAGTTGGCCTTGAGATGCAATGTTGTGAACTGAAGGAACTACAAATACAGGAAAAGGTACATTTTTTGTTAATTGAAGTTATGTGTGCAAGTGTTACCTTGATCTTATACTAGCAAATATCATCAATTTCTGTCAGGTCATCCTACCCAATCTCAAGGTCATGGATCTATCGTTTTCATGTTCATTAACAAGTTTTCCAGACATCTCAGGGGTCCCGAATCTTGAGCGCCTGAATTTGTCATTTTGTTCAGAGTTGGTGGACGTTCACCAATCTGTTTTGCTTCACCAAAGGATTATTCGCTTAGAACTGAGCTGTTGTGTCAGTCTTAAGATTTTAGCATCCCATATTCATATGAAATCTCTACAGATGCTGCATCTTAACGGCTGCACAAGTCTTGAAAGATTCCCAGAAGTCTCCAGGGAGATGGCAAGGTTGCTAGTCTTAAATATTGATGGCTGTAACATAAGCACACTACCATCGTCGATCCTACTTTTGACTGGCCTTGTCCTTTTGACTATGGGAAAACATTCTCACATGGTACTCATTAAGAGACAACATCATCCAAGGAGAATATTACCATTTAATCTGCCCATTCAGGATTTTGGACAAGTAACTTCTTTGAAAATACTTGATCTTAGATTTAACCAACTTGTAGAAGACAACTTTCCCAGTAATCTGCATTATGCGTGGCCTTCCTTGGAAAAGTTGGTTCTGACCATGAACAACTTTTCCCGGCTATTGAAAAGCGTCTCCCAGCTCTCTCATCTCAAATACCTAAACCTTAGTCACTGCTACAGCCTCAAAGAATTGTATGGGCTTCCACCACTTATTCAAGTTCTGGTGGCGAATTGGTGTACATCTTTACAAATGTGTGAAGGTTTATTCACAGACTATAAGTGGCTGTTTAAGATCTCACTCATCGGTAGCGATCTCATATACTTTGCACCGAGTTTAGGAGCGCTTAACGATTTGACGATTAAGAATTTGGTCATGGTATGTTCTCCATCTTTGTCTCTGATACGTATAAGTAGTATAGTTATATTATGATGTGTGATTTTTTTGGAATACAGAAATGTGCTGCCGTGAATCATCAATTAAGTATCACAGTCTGTGGAAGAACGATTCCCAAGTTTTTCAACATACGTGGGCTTGCCAAAGTTGCACTAAAGTTACCTCAAACTAAGATCAAAGAAATCAAAGGATTGGCTATGTGCTGTCGAGTATATTCACAAACTACTGTTGAAATCATGTTTAGATCGGCAGTTGAGGGAAAAGTGATTCACGAACATTCATGGGATCATCTGTGGATGGGATACATTCCAGTTAATTTCCTTAAGAAACTTTGTGCGGATATTGATTTGGAAGATCTTGTCATAACCTTCCGTGCAAAGAGGGGTCTCGGAGAATGTGGGGCATGTGTGGTGTACAAAGATGATGTCGGAAAGGGGACAAAAATTGAATCATATAATCCAGATTACATAGAATTACAGTTGAATGACAATTATGGTTTATGTTCGGAGGACTTGCAGCATGGAAAATGGTCTAAACCAAGTTTTTTGTGTGGTAATGAAGACAACGTATCATATCCCCAGAACTTGAAATCTACTTAAAAGGTCTTTCTAATAGATGTGAATGGTTGCTGGTATAATATCTTCTGTGATCGATTATGCGTGCTTATACAAACAAATTTTAGTCTTATAAGCTTATCCAAGATGTGTGATCAATTATATGTGCAACAACTTTCAAAAATAAGTGTTTGCCTAACTCACAATCACATTTTGGGCTTATAAGCTTATCCAAAATGTGTGATCGATTATATGTGCAACAACTTTCAAAACGAAGTGTTGGGCTGACTCATAAGCTCCTGGATAAGCTTATAAGCCCAAAATTATGAGCTTAATAATTTATAATTTAATTTGTTTACTAAATTAAAAAATAATAGACATATAAAGTTTAATGGATTTATAAGCTAATTGTTATATTACTAAACTAGTTGTTACATTATCAATTTTAGGAAAAGTTTTAGTTTTTATATTTGGATTGAAACTATGGGAAAGGATCCGCTAAGAAAAAAAACTAAAATGAGAAGAATAAGGAGAATTTTTAGTCACACATTTCAAATATACGGGGAGAATGTCAATGAGAGATGCATCATTTTTTGTATGTGCATTTGAAATGTGTGGTTGTGATTTCTTCTCACCATTTTTATTTTAATTTTTCGTCTCATTTGATCCTACCTCTTGAAACTATAACGACTAAGAAGATCTTAAGCTTTATTTCATGTTCGTTATGTTCCTTTATATCAGTTAATTATGTGAAATACATTATACAACAAAATACATCGAACCCTCGGCGTTTATGCAACCATGACACTTAAACATAACTTAACTCTGTAGCTTGCATGTGCATTACTGAACACATAAATTAACGTCACATCTAACAAAACGAAACATGCATTACTTGCTAGCTTAATTAGCTATATATAGATATACTAGATCACAAACCTGTCCCGATAGATGAGCTAGTTCCATGAATTTATATTGAAAGAAGTTGATATATTAAAATTTTAAACTTAGACCATTTGGTGTTACATGCAACATTACAAAGTAATTGAGAAAGTTTTAATCACACGTTCTAAATATGTGAGCTAATTAATTAGTGAAATAAATTATACTAAGAACAAGTTTAAATTAATTTCATACAAATCTACCAATGGAGCATTAGTCCAATGGTTGGAGCACTTGTTCTTGAATCAATTGACCCAAGTTCAAGTCCCATCCTTGGCATTTGCTTCATATAGGTACTCACCTCCGCAAAACATATGGGCATCTTGGAGAGCTTTGTGGAATAAGAGCTCTGGGTCCGAGTCTTGACTCGTGCTCACTCCATTGGTGCCCCACTGGCCGGGAGAGTTGTTTGAGCTATTACTTGTGGGGTGGACAATGGTCGGTGCTAAAAGACACTCTGGTTGGTGTTCCGCCTAATCTATACCTTTTTTGTGGAATTTCATACAATCAAGTTTATAATATATAACATATATTATGGAAGTAATATATAAAATATACAAAGATAAAGCTTCATACCAAAATAATTTTTCATAAAATAAAATATCGTATTCAATAATTGATGACGTACCCTTCGATCGGTCGAAGGACCCCCTTCGACCTCGGTCGAATTTGCATTCTGAAGACCCAAGTCTTTCTTCATAAGTCATTGGTGGCGTAAAACCATTCATCATTGACATGGTTACGGTTGGAATTCGCCGGTAGAAGGCCCATGCCTTCGGTGTCTTCTCTTGAAGGCGCCAAGAAAAAGGAGAACCTGACTTGGTCTTCCCCACGTTCCCACTATTTCCTTAGCTTCCCGCCAAGGCCGAGATAGTGGGGATGAAGCCCTAGCGGTTACCACAAATCGGGGACGCCCCATGATCTCCTAAGCGTGTGCTAACACTCTCCAAGCTATTTTCTTCACCTATAAATAGGTTGGACGAGTCATTTCAATGGTATGTTCACTCAACACGATTTCACATACTCCATATTATTTACAACACATATCACATACTTACTCTCACGCCGGAGGTGGTTCGCGAGGCCCAACCCTGCAAGAATCACTTAACGAAGTGTCTACTATTTCTTATTGCAGTTGGCTACAAGTTTGGCGCAAGCATATCACCCTCATACCCTTCGATCACTATTGAAGGCCTAGTCGCACAATTATTGTACAATCGGTGGCGCCATCCGTGGGACACGCTACTATTGGTCTCGTTATTCCAAACTTACACCCGGTCGATCACCTCACTAGTTTTACGGCATGAATCAAGGAAGAGAGGATACACCTCCTCCGGGTTTCTCGACCTTGACACCAATCCGATCAATGATCCTAACAACCTTCCCATTATAACCGCATCCACCTTTACCACACGATCTCACCCTAAAATAACTCCCAACAACCATGCTTCAACCTCGGCTAACCCCGAACCCAGAATCGGCCTAGCGTTTGTCAAGCATTATAATATTTCTTGAGGGCTCGAAGGAGGCAAGCTCGTAATGTGGAGATGAGAAGGAGTTAGAATACTGGCGATGAGTATGACGAAGAGTTGGAAATGGAGGCTAGGCCCTTGGCTCTTGGGCTACACGCCGATTGCTAAGGATAGGGTCTCCGAGCGATCGAAGGCCAGTGGAAGGTCGGTTGGTTTTGAAGATGTTCGGAGAGGACTCCGAGCAAGAAGGATGGAACAATGGAGGCTCCAATGGAAGGAGTCACCTATGGAAATCATGGAGGTTAACTTGCCACCACCGTTGGCGGCTCATCCGGGAAGAACCGGGCGGGGTTCCGTTCTACCTTCTCACGCATCTGGCGTATAAGGCAATCCATCTCAAATGAATGGGAGAAATCTTCCTCCTCATGGTATGTACCCTCCTTTTCGGACTCAATCTTACCCTCGAGGGTCTATCCCCACCTAACGGGCGTGCTAGCAACCCCGGTTTTACTCAACCATACGGAAGCATGCCCTACGGCAACCTATGGTATATCCTTCGTACCTTTGCCCAAGTCACCCACCTTATATACCTACACTTACCTCAATATGTTAACCAAAACCCTGTTGGAATACCTCCAAATCATAACCCGTATAATGTCGCCCTACCTACATGCCACCTTATAATCGCTTTTATTCGAGCCCATGGGTTCCACAACACCTTCGTAAGATGGATAAGACTACCCTTTGCTCGATGGGTTGAAAATGCCCCAGCATATTGGTACTTATGATGGGAAGGGGACCCGGATAACTTTTTACACCGTTCGAAGGGGCTATCGAATGCAGTGGGTTATGCCGTTGCTTGCCACATGTTTACATATACCCTACGAGACTACGTCAGATATGGTGGAACGAGCAAAACCGGTAGCATTGTGAATTTGGATGATCTAAAGGCCAAGTTCGGATCTCATTTCGGTCAATGAAAAAGTTCACAAAACGCACCTAACAAATGCACAACATCAAGCGAAGGAAAACGAGAGTACTGGGGCTTTCATTACGAGATACACCGATGACACCTTACGGATAATGGGCTTGCACGAAGACCAACGCATCTCGTGTTTCGTGCATGGCCTACTAAATGAAGTTTGGTTGAATTCCTCTCCACCGACCTTCCCGCAACCTATAAGGGTTTAGTGGAGAAGGCTTACACTGGATCGAAGCCAAAGAAGTGTCTACCAACGGGCTCGGTTGAAAATAAAGAAAGTCACAAAGAAAGCTCCAAGCATCCTTCGTGGGAAGGGTCAAAGAATACACAAAGCGTGGGACATGTTTACACCTACCACAAAACATCAACCACAGTGCTCTTGGCTAATCATCCAAATCTCCAAGGGAGATACTTTCTACGGAAAAGGCTGCGAAGACCTTTGATCCTCCTCCGCGCTTGGCAAGTAGAGGAAGGCCCAAGGATACTTCCAAATACTGCTACTTCCATGACGATTACGGACACGACACCAACAATTGCAGAGAGCTCAAGAAACAGATAGAAGAGGCCATGAAGTCCGGCCAATTGGGACATTTGGTGAAGGGCATAAAGAAAGGTAAAGAAAAGGTCTCTGACACACAGTTGGGGAAGGATACCACACCCGCCGAAGCACCCATCCTCATGGTGTACAAGGATGACTCTGGTTTAAAAAGGAAAGAAGCGGAGGAAGCATTATGCGGAGTAGGAGATGTCACTTTTCCTTCAATCACAGGAAAAGTTCTTTCAAATGACCCCGTGGTCATCAAGGTCTTGATCTCCAACGGAGAAGTAAGCAGGGCCTACCTAGGCGTGGTAGCTCTTGTGAAGTGATCTCGAACACCGCTTAAAGCTCAAGCCTTCGAGCAAGGTCAAGAGTAGATTCGAAGGTACCTTAGTAGGGTTCTCGGGGAACACTCATGGCCCTCGGGAGAAGTCCCTCAGAGGTTCGATTGGAGAAGGAAGGCTAAAAGAGCGAAACTCGGTTTCGCGATCGTAAGGTCCGAATCTCCTATAACGTATTGATAGGGAGAACGGCAATTGCAAGAGATGGGCATCGTTGTTCCACCATACATGTCAGACTAAATTCCAAACACCTTCGGTATTGGAACGGTTTTCTCCGGCTAGCGTGAAGAAGCCTCTGAGTAGGCAAAAGGGTCAAACAGTTTTGAAGAGCCCCGAAAGATGTTCTCAATTTGACCGATGTGAAGAACGCATTGTAGTAAACGATCTCTACCCTGATCGACGGTGGTAATCGGAAAGCGACTCCCTACCTCTTTTAAAGCCGGGTTGAAAAGGTACTATGGGCCAATGCGGATGTCTTCGCATGGACCTACTCGACATGATTGGGGTCCCAAGAACTCTCACCATAGGCGGAAAGCCCTTCAAGATCGAACACAAGCTTGATGAGTTTAAACATATTGAACCTATCAAGCAAAAGGCCAAGCTCGGCTCCGTAAAGAAATGCCACAAAGATGCAAAAAGTGGATGAGCTCGTGGCAGCATACTGTACTCGAAGTGAAGTATCAAACTGGGTAGCCAATCCATTGATGGTCAAGAAACATGACGGAGGTGGCGGATGTGTGTGGACTTCACGGATATCAATAAAGCTTGTCCGAAGGATCGCTATCCTCTGCCAATCGATTGGAAAGTAGAATCCTTGTCGGGTTTCGCTAAAGTGTTTTACGGACGCTTATAAGGGTTACCATCGATACAAATGGCGGAAGAGGACGAAGAAAAGACAACCTTTTTACGGAAAAGGCGTTTATTGTTACAAAAGATGCCTTTTGGTTTAAAAATGCAGTGCTACCTACCAACGTTTAGTGGACAAAGCCTTCCACAAGCGGATGGCGGGGAATCTCAAGCGTGCGAGGCGATATGGTTATCAAGAGTAGAACGGAGGAGGATATGCTCCCACATCAAGTAAACCGACACGACTTCGCGCCATCAACATGAAGTTAAATCCCAAGAAATGTTCCTTGATTGTGGAAGAAGGATAATTTTGGGACATCCGATCACCAAGCAAGGTATTAAGGCGATCCTCGAAGGTTAAGGCCATCACGGAATTGCAGCCTCCTAAGTCCCTAAAGGAAGTGCAAAGTCTGAACGGAAAGCTAGCAGCCCTCAGCAGGTTCTTATCGAAGGGTGCAGACATATCTTTGCCGTTCTTCAAGACACTCAAAGGGTGCACGGATAAAAAGACGTTTCAGTGGAGTACAGACGCAGAAGCTGCCTTCCAAAAGCTCAAGGAGTTCATGGCTATTCTACCTACACTTACTGCCCTAATCAAAGGCGAAGTGTTGTTTATGTATATCGTAGCCTCCTTGAAGCATCAACGATGTGTTATTGGCGAAAGGGAGAAAAGCAAATCCTATCTACTTTATTAGCGGTGGTTCTCTGAGGAGTGAGCTAAATTATCCAAAGATTGGAGAAGCTAATCTTGGCTTTGGTCCATGTTGCTAGCGCTTCGAAGGTACTTCCAAGCTCACCCCATAACCGTATATGACAAGCCTATTAAGCAGATACTTTCAAAGCCCGAGAAGGCTGGAAGGATAACTAAGTGGGCTATCGAGTTAGGAGAACACAAAATCGAATACAAAGGTAGAAACTTGGTCAAAGGTCAAATATTGGCAGACTTCTTAGCAGAAACACCCTCCGAACCAAAGCAGGACACAAAAGTTCTGAAAAGAAGCGATAAAGCGATCGAAGGGTGGAAACTTTATCTTCGACGGGCGTCCAGCTCTGACGGTTCTGGCGCAGGTCTAATGCTTGTTGACCCCAAAGGGAAGGAGTACACTTATGCACTCCGCTTTGAATTCGATGCTACTAATAATGAAGCAGAGTACGAAGCCTTGCTAGCAGGCCTCCGATTGGCTATGGACATGGATGTAGAAGACTTGGCTATTTTCGTTGACTCACAACTGGTGGCCAATCAGATAAAAGGCTCCTATGAGGCAAGGCAATCGGTGATCAAGCAATACCTGGATAAGGCCAAGGAAATGCTCGAAGGGTTTACATCCTACAACATAGAGCATGTTCAGAGAAATCAAAACAAGAAGGCGGATGCACTTAGCAAACTGGCATCAATGGCATTTGCTCATTTAACTAAAGAGGTTCTGGTCGAAGTGTTGGCAGATAGGTCCATCGTCCGAAAGGAGGTGATGAGTGTGTAAAAACTCATCATTTTTGGTCAAGTCTGAACTGCAAAACATCTAAAAACACTCCGAAATGCATCAAAATCGAAAATATCTCAAAATTGTGTTTTATATGTTTCGGATGCAAAATTATTGAAAACAAATGAAAAACGAACAAAGTTTGCATAATTGGCGTTTAGGTCCCCAACTTTCAAAATGACAAAACAAGTCCCGGGAATTTCAAAAAAATGGAAAATATCATTTATGGCCCTTATAATAATTTTGGAAACTTCTGACTTTGGTCCTGAGTTTCAAATTTTACACGTTTGCCTTGAAATTTCATTTGGCTTCATAACTAATCCTAAGTCCCATGTATCTTCAAACCCAAAATAAGCTTAAGCCCAATCCAATCATTCCCCAACCATCTCAATAACCACATACCAACCCTTTTCCCACCTTTCCCTTCTCCCTTTTATCCGAAACCAGAAACACACAACAAATACCCAGAAACACACTTTTACCCGCCAAACCTTCCCCCTCCTCTCATCCTGTCACTCTCCTCCCACTTCCCAATCCCACTAATCCCTCAAAGTCACATGTTGCCTATGACACCTTGGCAATCCACAAGCTACAAAGTGCATCCAATGGTGTGAACTCAGTGGGTTCCCAAGAAAGAGTTTGATGGGTGTGATTGAGTGAAAGAAGCACAATATGCTTTTGGTTGATTTGTCTCACAGAAGAAAAACAGAAGACAATATGTGAAGATTTTTAGTTTTAGTATATATAGAGGATTAGTAAAAATGTAAAAGTTTGTCTAGAATTTTTGAGTTCTAGTCCCTTTTTAGTTATATTGTCCTTTAAATTTCATGTAATGTTAAATTCTAATGCAATTTAATTTCTGTCCTCAATTCCAGTTTGTGCAATTTTACTTTTTCTTCAATGTCTGTGTAGTTCAAATTCATGTTTCCTAAGTATTCCTAAGTGTTGTTAAACTCATTTGGAAGTTTTTTTTTATGACAAGAACAAGTTTTAAGTTTTCAGAAATCATTTCTCTTTAAAACAGTTTCACTTTTCAGTTTAAAGGTGTGTTCGGATTTAGCTAAATTTTAAGGTTCAAGTCATGTAGATGTGTTCTAGTTGGGTTATTTTAGTGTCGTTACTGGTTTTAAAGTTTTCTCAAGTATTGTCTCAAGTTTATCAAGTCAATTTTGTGATGTAAGCATTTATCAAATCTGTTTTTAAGTCCATTTCTGTCCCAATCTGTCAAGTTCAGCAGTTCATTTCAAGGTCAGTATGATGTTCAAAGTTAGTGATAATTGGATTTATTTATTCTCAATATAGTATAGATTATCTGATTTCATTTTATTTTCCCATTAGATGCTTTAAGGTGGCTTATTTTTCTGCTTATAGTTGCTCATTTTGCCCCTTAATCTGCCTTTAGTCATGTTCTGTCCCCATAGTCCTATTTCACAAGCTTGTAAAAGCTTGTTGGAAGCCCCTTATTAGCTACAGTTTGTTAATTTCCATTTTTAGGTGCATGAATTTTACTTATTTAGCATTATTTAGGATTCTTAGGATGGTTTGATAGCTTATTTATAAGCTCCAAAACCCACCAAGTAGGTCGTTTCTTGGTATCTGTTATTACAACAATGACAACAAAGTCAACATCTGTTGGATTTTTTTAGAGCTCATTAGGCTATCTTTTTGCTTATTTACCATTCCTAGGTGATAATTAGTATGTTAGATTAGTTTAATCGCATTCAAGCTTTCATTGTGCTTATTGGTTGTCGTTGCTTATTTTCCACTTATATAGCTTAGGATTCCCAATAGTTAGCTCCTTTGCCAATTGATTTCCCCCCCTCTTTTTACTAGTGTAATCAGTTTTGTTTAGCTTGTTTTAGATCTTCATGATGTATTAGCTTGATCCATTTGCTTATCTAATGCTTTGTCTTGCTTATTTTTGCTGAATAGAAGCTAAATGGGTGTTTGGTTGTTTGCTTATTGAGCTCCCAAGTTTCAAAGGGTGTTTGTTTTGAACCGTCTCTAACAATGACTTTTTCTCTTCTCTTTTTTTACTTCTCGTTTTGCATTTTAGTGGTTAATTATTGCTTATTAAATTTGCCTCAGTTGATTTAGGATAGTGGCCACTTATTTTTTTAGATCATAGATTAGCTTAGTAAGCTTTTATAGTGGTAGAATCCTTAGCACTAATTCCTTTTGATTTTCATTATAAGCTTATTTGTAAGTTTAAGTTTACGTAAAAGGTTGTCATTTGGTATCTTGTTCGGTTGCAAATAGAAATAAACCAAAAAATAATAGCGACAAAAAGGCAGGAGGTGGGATTCAACCAAGGACCTCCCGCCTACCACCACAACACAACCATAAGTCCAAGCGCCTTGGTCTTTCTCATGAAAGTTTTGCAAAGTTTAATATATAAGGGTCCATGGCGGTTTCCTTAATAAGTTAAGCTTAGCTAATTTGTTGCTTATTTTCCACAACAACCTCATTTTTTATATTTTATATTTTCATAGGTTCAAGAGAATTTAAGGTACTTTTAGATTTTCTCGTATTTTTATAAATTAATTTAATATTTTTATCATTTAATTTAGTGTTAATCTTAATTAATTCATAATAAATAAAATAAAAGTCGAAAAAATACGACTTTTTCCTAAAATTATTTTTAGTCATGTAGAATGTAGGAAAATTGTTTTGCACTCGTAGGACTTAAATTGCATCTTTTTCACTTTCGGGGCTCGGTGTGTTCCGGCTTTTAGCGTTTTGCATTTTAGCACCTTAGGATGTAATGTAGCCGTTTTATTGCTTCTTAGCTTAGTCGTAGTTTATTTAGCGTTTACATTGTTTTACTTGCTTTATTTCTATTCCCATTCTCTAATTTGTAGAATAACGAAATCAAAATCCAAAATCGCTCAACCAATTCAAGTCTTAATCACGAAACTCAACGACGCCGTCAATTTCACACCTCGTTGGGACACGACCATGGAAATCACTTTTCCGTATCACTTTATCACACCCGTGAGATTTAGCACGTTAACCTTTTCCTAAAAGGTTAATTTGTCGGGTTTTACGGTTAATTTGATATTGTTGATATTGTGTTTGTTTTCTCCACTCACTTTACACGAATCAAATTTTGGCGCCGCTGCCGGGGAGGTGTGTTGCGACAATATCGTGAAGTTTTTGCGATTAGTGACTTGAAGAACCTTCCTCGTGAAGTTATTGTTTTTATAAAAATACAAAAAACCAAAAATATTCTTCTCATTCCTCTTATTCGTTGATTCTATTTCTCTTACCCTCTTTTGCCGTTTAATTCTATCCTTCGTATCCTCTCGATCACTCAATTCTATTTCTTTAACCCTCTACATGTTTAATTCTCATGGCGGCGATCGATTATCGTCGTTGTTTTCATTGCAAAGGACGTATGGAAGAGGATCAAGTCTATTGTCTCAATCCCGATTGTTTATGTAAGCGGTGTGGAAGGGTTGGTGCAAGCAAATATTGCTATTGGTGTGAATTAGCCGATAAAAACTCTCGATGATTCTCCAAGTTTTTCCGACCACCCGCCACAACCCGAGATTTGTTCTATTGTTTACGAACCTAAACCGTCTAGATTTGATCCAAATCTTCGCGATTACTGATTAAGGTTAAGAAGAAAGAGCAAAAACGGAGACCAAAACGAAATGGTGGAAATTGCTAGCTCACGAGAGCACACCATTTGTCCCACCTCCGGAATCTTCAAAACCTTTTCGGACAATTTCAGAACATAATTCAAAATTGCTTAAATGAATTTCGTCAAATTTCAACTTCGGGAAATACCGTTTTACCTAACATTTGTGATGTTGTTGAGCCCTCGATTCCTACTCCCATACCCGAGATATTGTCGTTCGATCAAGAGTATTGCTACGGTTGTGGATACGTGTTACCAAAAGGTTTCTGTTGTTACAAATGTATGTGCGAGTGGTGTGGAAGCTATCTTGTCAATGGATGTTGTTCATTTTGTGCCGAGAATTCATTCGCTTATGATTCTAACCCAAACTCTTTCGATTATCCTCAAAACAATTTCAACTACCCTCCACAGAATTCATACGAACCACAACCGCATTTATAATCATTTGGTGATTCATCGTTTCAAAGTTTTCTCCCAATACCCTCATTGTGATAAGTGTGGGGGTCATCATGATGATTATCAATGTCAATCGTGGAATCAAAATTACTATGGACCTGATCCTTGTTATAACACTTCCAGTTTTGACAACATCCAACCCCCACAACTTCCCGTCATTGATCAATTTCCTCATATGATTCTTGAGGAACTTTCCGAGGAACAAGCAGCTCGCAACGAAAGATATTTAGCCGATGAACGAGCAGCTCAAAAGCTTCTCCTATTGAATGAAGCTGCTCAACAGCGTATCCTATTTAACGAAGCTTGCCGTCTCGATGACGAGGATGAGGAGGATTGGGAGATGACAAAGGACAAAGTGCATATCTCAAGCTCACAAAGTACCGCACATGTCCACTCTCCGCCCTCATATTGCCTATCTACCATAGAACCTTCGGATAACCTTTTAATGGGGACGAGCATCTTAGCACTATTAGGAAGCAGAACCGTCTTGTGTTGAGAGCCTTGTCCCAAACCCAAGTGAATCCGAGGTTATTTCGTGATATGTGTGATGACCCTCTCGATGATGATTCTTCTCCCACCCCGAAAGAACCTGTTGAGGTGATCTCCGAGTCTGAAAATGACTATACGTCGTTTGATGATTCTTTATCGTGTGGAGACATCGAGTATGTGGAGGAAATTCCTTCTGAGCTTGTCAGCTTAGAAGAAGTGAGAGATGTTGATCCCGATGATCTTGATATAGACACTGATTTTGATGCGGATGATGAAGATATTCTCGTTGTGTCCGAGAAACCTTTTGCTATGGCATTCACTAATCCTCTGTTTGACTTTGATTCTGAATTCACTCTTGTTTCGAATAACCCCATCTTTGACATTCAGAATGAGGATAGTGACGTTTTTACATCTCCTTCTTTACCCGAAGAAAAGAATAGTGGCAATCCCACTTCGACATTAGACCTTCTCGAGGAGTTCTCCGATGAACTCGCTCTTATTGATCATTCTCCACCGGGAGATGATGATGCTCACTTCGACTTTGAAGCCGACCTTCACCGAATTGGAAAATCTTATTTACAATTGGTCTTACGATAATTCGTCAAGTGACACTTTCGTATGGAGAGGTCGACTTTCTTTCTCCGGATGACTCGATACCCTCGGGTTTTCGTGAGTGACGATTATGGCTTAGGTCCATCATCCACTCGTCCGCCGCTAAACCACGGATGATGAAACCTCTTCTAAGCCCGACACGGATGTTTTCATTGCTTCATGGTGGATAAGATTTACGAACATTCGCTTAATGTTCCTCAATCTAATCTTTTACCCACCCATCCCACCTTTGATCAACTCATTGTCACTTTGCCTTCTCATCCCATTTCTTCTCCATGTCTTAACTCCTACGGGAGTGAAGATACCATTTTTGACCCCGGCATTTCTTTTTCTCTTGATCCGGTTATATCTCATCGGAATGGAACTTTCAGCACATTCAATATCTATCCAAACCATTTGAATGAAAGTCCGATGGAATTTTCTCTTCACTTGCTCCCCATGGACCAATGAATTGGGTCGAGTCAAGCTAGCGACTCGGTTAACAAAAACAAGAGCATAACATGGGTTTTCACCCGTGTGTTCCCACCTAGTGTGGGGAGTTGCCCATTGTTGTATATAAGTTTTCTAAAAAAAAAAAAAAAAAAAAATTCAAATAATGGCGTAGTATTTCCTTTTCGTTCTATGTTTCGCATAACGCGGTACTTTGAATATTGAGGGCAATATTCATTTCTAGTGTGGGGGAATTCTCACGAATTTTATCATGTAATTATACCATCTTATCCCCCATTTTGGCCAAATTTTTTTTACGGTTATCGATCCGCCATGTCTAATAAACAAAAGGATTGGCTAATCCAGAGCAAGCGGCTCTTGGTAAAGATATCTCAAATCCGTTGACGGCTTGCAATTTGCCCAAAATTGTATGGTGTTATTTCACCATATCTTTATTTAGTGAAGAGTTGGCTAGCCCGCAAGTTTATGGCTTGTGGTAAAGGCATTGGAAAACCATAATTGGTAATCGACTCACCAAAGATATTTTATCTAAGAGTTGGCTAGTCCGAAGCAAACGGCTCGTAAAGACAAATCAAAACCGTTGAAAGTCGGGTGATTTGCTCAAAATCATATGGTTATCGATGTACCATAGTTCTTTCTTGAGCTGAAACAATTGGCTACCCGAGTAATGGCTTTTGGTAAAGAGATAAAATCCATTAAATTTTCATAAAAGATTGCTAGGGACTAGCAATGGTTTAGTGTGGGGATTGATGAGTGTGTAAAACTCATCATTTTTGGTCAATCCGAATCGCAAAACATCTAAAACACTCAAATGCATCAAAATCTAAAAATATCTCAAAATTGTGTTTTATATGTTTCAGATGCAAAATTATTGAAAACAAATGAAAACGAACAAAGTTTGCATAATTGGCGGTTTAGGTCCCCAACTTTCAAAATGACAAAACAAGTCCCCGGGAATTTCAAAAAAAAAATAGAAAATATCATTTATGGCCCTTATAATAATTTTTTGAAAATTACAGCTTTGGTCCCTGGAGTTTCAAATTTTACACGTTTGGCCCTTGAAATTTCATTTGGCTTCATAACTAATCCTAAGTCCCATGTATCTTCAAACCCAAAATAAGCTTAAGCCCAATCCAGTCATTCCCCAACCATCTCAATAACCACATACCAACCCTTTTCCCACCTTTCCCTTCTCCCTTTTATCCGAAACCAGAAACACACAACAAATACCCAGAAACACACTTTTACCCGCCAAACCTTCCCCCTCCTCTCATCCTGTCACTCTCCTCCCATTTCCCAATCCCACTAATCCCTCAAAGTCACATGTTGCCCATGACACCTTGGCAATCCACAAGCTACAAGAAGTGCATCCAATGGCTGTGAACTCAAGTGGGTTCCCAAGAAAGAGTTTGATGGCTGTGATTGAGTGAAAGAAGCACAATATGCTTTTGGTTGATTTGTCTCACAGAAGAAAAACAGAAGACAATATGTGAAGATTTTTAGTTTTAGTATATATAGAGGATTAGTAAAATGTAAAAGTTTGTCTAGAATTTTTGAGTTCTAGTCCTTTTAGTTATATTGTCCTTTAAATTTCATGTAATGTTAAATTTAATGCAATTTAATTTACATCCTCAATTCCGGTTTGTGCAATTTTACTTTTCTTCAATGTCTGTAGTTCAAATTCATGTTTCCTAAGTATTCCTAAGTGTTGTTAAACTCATTTGGAAGTTTTTTTTTATGACAAGAACAAGTTTTAAGTTTTCGTAAATCATTTCTCTTAATGCAGTTTCACTTTTCAGTTTAAAGGTGTGTTGGATTTAGCTAAATTTTAAGGTTCAAGTCATGTAGATGTGTTCTAGTTGGGTTATTTTAGTGTAGCATCTGGTTTTAAAGTTTTCTCAAGTATTGTCTCAAGTTTATCAAGTCAATTTTGTGATGTAAGCATTTATCAAATCTGTTTTTAAGTCCATTTCTATCCCAATCTATCAAGTTCAGAGTTCATTTCAAGGTCTGAGTATGATGTTCAAAGTTAGTGATAATTGGATTTATTTATTCTCAATATAGTATAGATTATCTGATTTCATTTTATTTTCCCATTAGATGCTTTAAGGTGGCTTATTTTTCTGCTTATAGTTGCTCATTTTGCCCCTTAATCTGCCTTTAGTCTTGTTCTGTCCCCATTAGTCCTATTTCACAAGCTTGTAAAGCTTGTTGAAAGCCCCTATTAGCTCTGGCTTGTTAATTTCCATTTTAGGTGCATGAATTTTACTTATTTAGCATTATTTAGGATTCTTAGGATGGTTTGATAGCTTATTTATAAGCTTCAAAACCCACCAGTAGTAAATTTGTTCTTAATCTTTAATAAAGAATGACAGGCAAAGACATCTGTTGGATTTTTTAGAGCTCATTAGGCTATCTTTTGCTTATTTACCATTCCTAGGTGATAATTAGTATGTTAGATTAGTTTAATCGTATTCAAGCTTTCATTGTGCTTATTGGTTGTCGCTGCTTATTTTCCACTTATATAGCTTAGATTCCCAATAGTTAGCTCCTTTGCCAATTGATTTCCCCCTCTTTTACTAGTGTAATCAGTTTTGTTTAGCTTGTTTTAGATCTTCATGATGTATTAGCTTGATCCATTTGCTTATCTAATGCTTTGTCTTGCTTATTTTCTTTGAATAGAAGCTAAATGGGTGTTTCGTTGTTTGCTTATTGAGCTCCCAAGTTTCAAAGGGTGTTTGTTTTGAAACCGTCCTAACAAAGACTTTGTTCTCTTTTTTTTACTTCTCTTTTGCATTTTAGTGGTTAATTATTGCTTATTAGGTCGCCTCGGTTGATTTAGGATAGTGGTGATGAAGTGTCTAAATACTCATCATTTTGTACCAATTAAACTCGCAAAACATCCGAAAACACTTGAAATGCATCAAAATGATAAAATATCACAAATAAGTGTTTTATGTGTTTTAAATGCAAAATATCAAAATCGGTGAAAAACGTATAAAGTTTGCATAATTGGCGCTTTAGTCCCCAAGTTTCAAAAGTTGTCAAAAAGCAGTCCCTGGTAAATCTAAATAAAGAAAAATGTTATTCAAGGTCCCCGAAATATTCTAAATTGTCAAAAATGGTCCTTGAATAAATCTTTTGTCAAATGGCGAAAAAGGTCCTCAAGTTTCAAAAATGTCAAGTTTGGTCCCTGGAAATTTGAAAAATGACAAAACTGGTCCTTGTACTATTGGAACTTGTCAATATTGGTCCCTTGTCACAACCTTGGAGAAATTACAGTTTGGTCCCTCTAGTTTGGCATAATTACATTTTGGTCCTTGTAATACTAACCTAAGTCAAGCCTTGTCAAAATGCATTTAGACCCCTGCCATTTCACCTTTTTGGACCCCCTGTCACACCCTTTTTGAACCCCTAGTCAAAACAAGTCAAACAAACAGAGGTTTCCCTCCCTAATGGGTTTCTTCCTCACCACACACTCGCTACTCCTCTGCAACCCACTCTCCCATCACCTCACTTCTTATCTCTTCCACATCAACCCCTCATCATCACACCTCTCACCCCCCCTAGTTGCAGTCTAAAGGTCAACAGAGCTCAAATTAACCATTTCCCGCCAAAACATAAAATGGCCAAAATGCTCATAACTCTCCCATTGGCTCAATTAAGTGATGGGATTGGATCTAAAGGACACGTGGAAGCTTGTGGAGCTATAAAAAGGATAAGGGAAGAAGCAAAAGGGCAGTAGCTAGTTTTAATTTTTTCTTTAAATGTCGTTTTTTAATTAAATGTTTTAGTTCTAGTTAAAATGATGTAATTTCAGCTTATTGGTATCACATTTATGATAAATCACCTTTGTAATATGATTTTGAGTTTTCAATCCAAGTTTTAGATAAATTTCATGTTTCAGGTTACTGTTGCAAATCTCATTCTCAAATCCTTATGTTTAAGCTTTCAATAGCTTGTATTTCATCTCAAACAAGCTTGTATAAGCTCATGATAGCTTTGTATAAGCTTGCATTCAAGGTTTAAGTCATCTTGTTACATGGTCAATGAAGTCAACCGTGAGCTCATATGGTTTTGAAATGGTTCTTGGTGATGCGAGAGGTTGATATGGGGTAAAATAGGATAGATTAGGTTAGGTTTGGGTTCGGTTTTGGCCTCGCAACAAAATTTGGACACATGTGAGTATATCTCATTTTCCAAATTTCAAGTCATTGTGCAGTTTCTATTGGTACTTGTATCTGTGGTTACAATTGATTTTTATGTGTTTAATTAGCTATAATTAGGTAATTTAAACTTATTTTGATCAGTGATAGTAGTTAGTTAAGTATCCATATCAGTTTTGAGTTCATTTCAGTTTTAAAATGGTGTTTGGATTTGTTGCTTGGTTTATGTTTGAGGTCTGTTTTGGATTGGAAACCTTTTGGTTCATGTCTACTTATCACTTTTGAGCTCATTTCTGTCATCAACTAGTGCACTGCACTTGTCGAAATCAATTTCTCTGAAATGCATCTTAGCGACCTCTTGTTGGAGATTTTGCATATCAAAAGTTTATTTTGTGTTCAAAATTCATATAACTAGTTTGCTTTAGCTTCATTTCATCTTAATATATCATTTCCATCCGAAATTTGAATCAAAGTTGGAAAAAGTCAACTTTCCACTTATGTATCAAAAGTTAAATTGCATAATTAGTGGGTTTTGCTTTCGACTAAGAAGAATTTTAGTGAGCTCATTCCTAGGTCATTTCAAGTGAGATTTGTGTCTTTTAAAAGTTCATCTGCTCTAGTTCCTTGTTATCATTTTTACATAATTTTGTAAATTTTCTTTAAGCTCTTAAGAGCTTGTCAAAATGGTTTGAATCCCTCATGCGGGGGCATTAAGCCCAGCAGGGTTTCTGATTTTGAGACCTTGCACAAGTCTCATTTGAGCTTGTCTAGGTCTGTAATTTGGTTTACAAGCCTCAACCAGGTCTACTCTATGTCCCATTTGTTTATTTCTCGTTTCCGACTTATTTGAATGCTTATTTCCCTGTCCAAAGTAGACCCCTTCAACTGATTTTAGCACTTGAATCAAAAACAACCAAATCATTGATACTTGCATTCCAGAGGTTATTATCAATTGAGACTTGTTGCATTTTAGTTCTCTTAGCTTATTATAGCTTGTGTATCAGTTTGGTAGCCTTTGGATTCCATTTGCTTATTCAAGTGCTTATTTCAATAAGCACTTCCTCATCAGTTTCAATATATTGCACACAACCCCATGTTTTTCCATTTTTCCTAGCTTCCTAATATTATTTTAGACTTTTCCTGAAATTTTCAGATTTTTCTAAGTTGATTTGCTATTTTTCTTGATTTAAATTAGTTTTTAAGCAATTTTAATTAGCTTTTAATACAAATAATTAAGAAAAGCTTCAAAAAAATAATTTTTCATTTTTCTTAAGTTTATATAAATATAAAAAGCCAAAAAAATATTTTTCCATATTTTTCTTAGTTAAATTTGTATTTTAAATAATTTAATTAGTTTTAAATAGTTTAAAATTCCTAGAAAATAGAAAATATTAGAGAAAAATACAAAATAGTTTTGAAAATTCTATTTTGATATTTTAGATTTTTCTAAGTCTTAATTTTATTTTTCTAGCTTTATTTCCTATTTTCTTGTAATTTAGGTTATTATTAATTAGTTAAAAATAGTTTTTAATTAATAATAATTAGATAATTAGTTATAAAAATAATTTTCTTTTTCTAATAATTTTCTTTTATCATTAGGTTTGTAAAAATATCATTTTCATATTTTTAGGATTTATATTGTGTAAGTTTCACGTTTTCATTTGTACGTTACGTAGTTTTTAATTTCAGCTTTATAAAAACATAAAACAAAAACATCATTTTAAATATAGTGATAGCGTTTATTTAATAGTTTTTATCTTTTAATTTCCTTTAATTTGCATTTAAGCCCTGTAGTTTATGGGCTTTCTCTTTAGGTATAGATCAACCACAATCCTTTCCGATTCAAATCCTGCTCGATCACTTTACGTTCGACTATTCTCGACTTGACTCTTTGGGACTTAACGACACTGGGAAACACTATACTCTCCCGATCTTCATTTCATTGGTGTTTAAACTGCTTTAAGTTTCTTCTACTGGTCATTCACAAGTGGTCACTTGCGTGAGAAAACTGACGGTTTTGCACGATCGAATTTTGGCGGCACGGGGAGCAGTGCTAATAGTCTTACGTTTAGCGATTAGTGATTTGACATCACTCCTTGTTTATACCATCTATATAATCAAAACCCAAAAGATTTTCATTCTTAGTTTTTACATCATGTTTTCAAAATACCAAAATATTCTCTTTACCCTCTTACCCTTTTGATTCTTCATTTCTTACCTCTGTAAACCTTTGATTCTTTCTATGTCTTATCCTCACCCTCTTGGATGTCAATGGTGTGGTGGTCCTTATAATGGTGGCAATTGCCCCGGTTGTAGCATGGTGGAATCGGGAAGCGGGTCCATCCATAACACAACCGATTCATTCCATCGGCTACTACACTGTGAGACTCAGTAGTTTCTTGTTGTGAAGTCTTTGTGGTGGTTCACATTCCAGCTTCGATTGTCAATCGGAAACACGCTTGTCTATGAGCGGGTTCACGATAACAATTATGACTACAACACATATGACTCACAACCACATCGGTTTCTTGTTGTGAGTATTGTGGAGGTCCTCACTCAGCTCGATTGTCAAACAAGGAATCCATTTCCTTGTAACAATTACGACTCTTCATATCATGACCAACCTCTACAATACCAAGTGAATCGGGCACCACCTCGGCTGAGCCACTTCCTCAAAATCTTCTACTTGATCTTTTGGATTTAGTGAAAGATTTGAAGGAATGTAAACATCCCCAAAATAATCCAAATGAGAAATCCATGGAAGTTTTGTTAGCGAAGAAAGAATTTCACTAAATTAGATTCCCAGTTGCCTTTGAAAAATCTATTAGGGAATCAATTGCAAAAGAAAAAGCAGCCAAATCTAGCTCTCGATTCCGTTTCATCTCGATGACGATGATGATGAAGTTACCCTTGATATTAGTCGACTTTATGCAGATTCATCAAGTTCATCGGTTGAAATTCCTTCCATGAAAAATCGGGGAGAAAAGACTATGATGGAATTACTAGCAGAAGAACAAATGGAAAGTATAAAACATATGTATGCTAGTCCTTCTAAACTCCCTCGATCAGGTTGATATCGGTTGAGATTCCATCTCAAACAAGCACATCACACCAAGCTCCTCTCACTCTCTCGAACATGGGGACGAGCATCTTGACTTTGCTCACGAAAAGGAATCGGACGAACTCATAAAGTCTAGTGTCGAGAGCCTTGTCCCAATCCGAGAGAGTCACAAGGAACTTCGATCATGTGTGTGATTCTATTTCCCCTCTTGAGTGTTCAAAGATCATTTGAAACTTTCTCCGATGTTAGCGACGATTGTGCTTCCTATGGAAACATCGAGTATGTTGAGGCATCACTCCCCGATCGATGTTGATCATCATCTTGAGGAGTTCACCAATGAACTCACTCACATCAATCCACTCTTTGATTTGAAGCCGATCTAGGAGAGGCGAAAGTCTCCTTGGTAATGATCGCTCACTCACTTCTTATCCCAACAAATCCAATAGAGAATATTAATCACTTTGTTCTGAAACATTCAAAACAACTCTCACTAATCCTCTATTTGAATTCAACCCTGAATTCACCTTAATTCTGAGAATCCACTCTTTGATACTCGATTGAGGATAGTGATGAGTCTGATGGAACAAGAATCCACAGATTTACATCTTGTGATTGATTCTCTTCACGAGGAGTTCGCCGGTGAACTCACTCATATCATATCTCCGCGAGTATGATAATTTCAATTTGATCATGACACACCCGAGATTTGTCTTGATCACATAAGCTTAAATGATGAGATTCATAATCACGAAATTATGGATCCTCCTATGGATGAAGATGAGTTAGTCATGATGTTTATCATGATTTTCTTTTCTTCTTCACCTATCCGAAGCTTCTCCTGCTCTTCACTCCTTCGGAATGAAGACATTATCTTTGACCCCGGATTTCCATGTACCATTTGTGAGCCGGGTCATGTCTGTCTCAGATCTCATCGGTGTGGAACTTTCACGTGCTTCAAATGTTTGTCCAAACATCTTGAATGAAAGTCCGATGGAGATTGTCTCTTCCACTTACTTCCCATGAACAAATTAATTTGGGTCGAGTCAAGCTAGCGACTCAGAATCAAAAAGCAGCATGCTACATGGGTTTTCACCGTGTGTACCACCCTAGTGTGGGGAGATGCCCACATGTTGTATATAGATCTTAAAATGATGAAAATTGTAAATATTATAAAAGAGAATAATTGTTGTGTTTCTACACTTAGCTAGTAATGTTATCTTTTACGTTCTAAGTTTCGCATAACAGCCGGTACTTTGAATATTGAGGACAATATTCATTTCTAAGTGTGGGGGAAATTCGCTAATATTGATCATAAATGTA